>JAQSNX010006184.1:0-26140 GCA_029532605.1 Oreochromis grahami | reverse complement strand
GTGGCGCGTTCAATTAAATCTTGTGGTTTCAGGCGAGTGTAGTCGACTACGACTACCTTCCTATCTGAGTTTTGGTTATTCTTTACCAGTGATGTCCCATTGCCCCTTACTATAGGCTTTGTTGGCTTAGCTTTTCTAAGAAAATTAACCTTTATCAGCCCCTTCGGATCTACTCCTACAGTTTCCACACCCAGAACTAGATATATGGAGTTCTGACGCCACCAGTTCCCCATTGACAGGGTCAGTGGATTCTGGGTCGGACTATAATCCCTCTGAAGCTTTAGCTCATTCTCTGGACCCCGTTCTGGCGCCTCCCAGTTTTCCCCAGTGTAACCTCTTACCTGATCCCAGTTCCTACACCAATTGTCATAAGGTCGCCTTCCCCTCTCACAATGCGTGTTCACTGCATAATCCCAACACACCCACACATTAAATCCCCTCCAGCTACTGTCTGCTCCCTTACAGTTAAAAACTTCACACAAGTCAAACGTGAAGGAAGTGGTGGACCCATTAACATAGTCTAACTCTAGTCCACCATATATGCTGAGGCACTCATCCCTCTTGCCTGAGACGTCACGCTTAAATCTCCTTGGTGACTCAATCAGTTTGGACTCTGGAGTGGGTGGACCTCTGCGTCTGGGAAATTCACCTGTCTGCCAAAAAACAAACAAACATATTAAAACACTCCCACAGGCCAATATCCCCGTTATTTTCCAATTTCCCCATACCCCCATGGGTTTGGTTTCCATACTCTCCTTTAACTTCAGACTGGAGCCCCAGCCTCTCGAGCTTCACACCTCTTTGCCCCCTCCTCTTCGAGTGAAGAGATGCTCGGCGATCCTCCTCTTCTTTCTTCGACTTCCCAGGTAGACTACTGGTTAGTCGTTGCACAGGTGAGAGGATTATTCTGCCTCTGTTTTACCACCCGTGTTGGTTGGAGATGAGCTTGTCTCCACCAAGCTCTCGTCTGCAACTGCACACTGAGACCAGTGGAACCAAGTCTCGCCTTTCCCCTTCAACTGGACCGCTGTTGTGGTACGAGCCGTCACTTCATATGGCCCCGTCCACCTCGGTTCTTTCCACTTTCGCTTGATGACCTTCAGCCACACCGCCTTGGCGTCGGGGACGGACCTGTCCACCGTGGTCACTCCTGCTGCAACCTGTTGTGTGAAACTAGACACAAGAGCTTTCAATTCTTTCCAATATTCTGCATGTGTTCTGTTACTTTTTATGCTCTCCTCAGCCGGCACTGCTGTCCAGGGACCTGGAAACTGTCTTCCCGTCAGCAGCTCGTATGGGGTAAACCCTGTGGACTGTGTTACGGGTCCGAAATTGAGGACGAGAGTAAAACAATGATGGTCCAAAAGAGGTCGATCAAACAATTGATTTTTAATGAATACACGCAGCGTGGGGAGATGTAAACTGCAAAACATCAGTTGTAAATCCCCACCCAAAAATACACTTCAGATTGCTTTTATAACATCAGGGTATTATGACGCCCCCTCATGCGTTTACAAGCACATAATTTGCATCTTAAGAACATTATTTGCCTCTTCTACAGACACTGATCTATTCTAAGAGATAAATGCAGACACAGAAGTTCCCCTTTCTGGCATCCATCCAAATATGGTGATGATCTCAGGCCTTTGAGGTCCCCATGGACTTGTCCTCCTTCTGTCACCTGTTGCTAGGCAAACTCAAATGCAACAAGAAGCTGAATACATTCAGGCCTTCACTCAAGCCTGCTTCTTGATTATATGTATTATTACAAATGCTTGTTATGTGGTTTAATGCAATGTTAATTAATACAATGATAGTGCCAATAATAAGTATAAGTAGCAGTAAAATATCCCTTATTCCACACTTATTCCTTATTCCACAACTGGTTAACACAACTTCTTATAATCATTAATGCAATTGGCAGTGCTGCAACCCAGTTTAGCCCCGTGTGTGTGCAAATCTTGGCTATTTTGTTCTTCAAATTTAAATTCATTCTTTCTACTTTTCCTTGGGACTGAGGATGATACACTGTCCCAAACCTGTGTTGCACCCCCAGCCTCCGTTCTACTTCTGCCAAATCTTTGTTTTTAAAATGGGTCCCGTTATCTGACCTAATTCGTTTGGGAAACCCATTCCTAGGAATGTAATGATTAATCAGACACTTGATTACACTCTTGGCATCCTCCCTCTTTGTAGGCCACGCCTCTGGCCAGCCGGTCAGAGCATCTACACTCACCAATAAATACCTGACTCCTCCCCTGAAAAAAATTACTATGTACAATAATGGATTTCTATACATTTCACATCAGATGAAATCTTTGGTTGTATGATTCAGATAATTATTTGTTAAAAGCTAGAAATTTTAAATGAGAATAACCCTGCGTTCACACCGAACGCGATAGAGGCGAGCGAAAACGCCCCAAACGCCCCTAATTTGACGCGTGCACATTCGCACCTCAACGCGTGTCCAAGAAAAATCCATCGCGCCTCAAACTTGCATCTTCCACGCGCGTGGACCGGAAATGTGGGAGGAAGTTGTGCCAGATGTGTTGTGCTGCAGATGTCCTCTGAATAAACACATTATCTTGTTAGCGGAAAGGTATTTGTACATCAGTGGGAAAATAGCGGGACAGTAGGCGGGCTTGCCAGCTTTTGCACGGTTTCATCGGGTCAGTCTGGAAATTAAAAAGCAGAATGAATGACCTTACCAGGTTGCCCAATCTCCTCACTAATGTGCCTCCAAGCTAGGTCGTTTTTATTCCTGTCTCGGTAGAAGTAGCAACCAGCATCATTTAGCTCTGGATGATTAGCCACGGCACTGATGAGCTTTTCCTCCATACTGAATGACGAATGACGGGCTTTGGCTGGATCTGCCCCTTTGACCTAGTTACAGCCACGTCACCAGGCTCCTGATTGGTTGTCGCGGCGCGATTTGACGCCGGAGTTCAGATTTTCCAACTCGAGCGGTTGGCGCGATACGCGCGTGTGCACAAAATGCAACACACAATCTGACATGCGTGGTTTTCTTCGCGAGTCAAACGCGCCCCACGCACTACACTGACGCGCGTTTCAGGCGTTTTGCCGTTTTGGCGATGCAAATCTGCTTCCGCATGTTCGCCGGACACGCAATCGCGTGTCATCGCGCTCTTTCCATTGACTTTACATGTACACCTGATGCTCTGGCCGCCTCTATCGCGTTCGGTGTGAACGCACAGTAAGAAAGAAATGTATTTTTTGTGCCCCCTTCCCTGTTAATGCCCTACCTGCCCCCCTGGCAAAACTTTGCTAGACCCGCCCCTGCACAGTTACCAGCTGTCAGCTACTTAGAAAAGGATCCTGGTGTTATTTGTCTCTCAGAAACAGTTCATAACTTCCCTTCAACCCTTCATCCCTCCAGCAAACATCAGCTGATGCTAGAAATTAATATTAAATAAATTCTAACAACAGCTGATCAAGTTTAAAGGTGCTTCTGTTGTTTAACGCGACCTCCGCTGGTTTGCTTTTTCTGACGCAGAGAGAAAAGCCGATCACCTCATCATTGATCATTGATCAGCTGATCGGGACAAATCGCGTTGCTTTTCACCTCAACTTTAAAGTTCGACCTCCTCGGCTGTAATTGGTCCAGCCCAGAGTCGATCATGACCAACTGGCCAATACACCACTATTCATTTATACCGTTGAAAAAATAAAAGAAATAAAACCCCATCGGCCCATAAAAATGAAAAATCACGAGTGGCAAACCGGGCAAATGCCCAGTATGCCCGATGGCCAGTCCAGCTATGCTGGTGATCTCAGAGGACAAAAGCAGCGTTACAGCGGCGCACATCGATGAGAGCTGATGCTCTCAACACTTCAGACCTCCGCCTGTCTCTGAGAAAACCAACAATGGCTGTCAGCAGCAACTACACCTGCTCCACCAGTGCTGGCAGAGAAGAGCTGAGACTGACAGCTCTTTGTACAGGTCAGTACTGTAGAGGTCAGAGGTCATTTAAAAACATTTTGAGCTAAAATCCATGGAAGTCACAGAGGAAAGAAGAGACACTGCAGAGAGGATCCAGAATATTTGATGTTTTCTGATGACAGTTAAAGTTTCCAGCTATCAAAAAGTGTAACAGCGCAGCCTTCATGTCCTTTCAGTTCTCCATCATTAATGATGACTGTCCGTTATAAATCATGTTGGCTAGTTTTCTAACTCAGTCCATGTCTCCAAAGCAAACTTCTGTCCACACTTTCTGTGCTGAGTCTTCAGGGATTCTTTTCACTTGGTGCTGAACTAACTTTAATGAATTGGGGCTCCAAAGAAACCCCAGCCCTCCCTAAACAAGGCTAACAAGCAATGCAACAACTCTTTGGGCTCTCTGTAGTGTAGCTATTAATCACAATCAGCTTTACTGACCACAGATATGCACACATGACACCTTCATGACAGACACTTACTATATGCACAGCATATGCATGAGGACTGACTATAAATATCTATAGAGCCACTTCCTCTATCTGCTGGTGGTACATACCTGTCCTTCCATCATGGCTGCTCTCCTTGCTCCTCCTCTTTCTCTGCTTTCTGCTGTCTGAGGTGTTCACTAAGTACACGGTCAGTTGTGGCTGATGTCTGTGGTCTCGTCCTGAACAGTGGTTCTGCTGACACTCACTGGTCCTCTGACTCGTTCCTTCCTCGTGTCAGTGCTTTCAGTCTTCTCCTTTGGCGAGCTCATTATCCCAGCTGGGTATCTGATCAGGGCGGCAAGGCGCAGGTGTTGATTGACCACAGTCAGATCCACCTACAAGCATCTTTGAGGGAAACATCCTGGTGGCACAAGAAGTTGAAAGTCACTGTAGAGTGTAGCTAGCATACAGCTAAAGCTAAGTCAAAGAGTTCTATTCAATTCTAGTTATCAGTCACGTCTGAGCAACAGCAGGAAGTGCTGTGGACTTTTGGAGGAAACAGAAAGTTATTGTTGATGTCACAGCTCATTGCTCGCCCAGATCTTTGCACATCTGTAGAACTTTGCTGCAGAATGCAAAGCACACGTGGCTACAGGAAGAGTTTTAGCTCAGACTTTGTTGGTTGGAAGCTGAACATGAGAAATCCTCAACACCAAGACTGATCACAAACACACAAAGCTAGTACTAGGTAGGTAGGTAGGTACTAGGAATTCCACAGCGTATCCTTTAATGCACATTCTCTTCACCAACCATACAAGCCCGGTTGAACGGCTGCAGCTTAACAAACAGCGCACAGTGATCGTACAACCCATACGTTGCAAAAATAAAAGGGTGTCTGGGGAGGTAAAACATAACATCCGTCCAACCTCATGCACTAGCGTGCGAGCACGTGTCCTCATAAGAGTGTGAGTTTAAAGCTCTGCACAGATGAATCACACGAGCTGGGCAGGTTTCTGTGCAGTTTCACCTGAGACACGAGTAACATCTCTGACTGGAGGCGGCTTCATGGTGTGATGGTGGAGAAAAGGCTGAAACATGCTGAAGGTGGTGTTTGACTGCAGGCTGGAAGCATCACACTTCATGACAGCGCTCGTCTCCCTGCTGCAACACGTCTGACTCTTCTTCTGTGTTTCCACATTAGAGAGCAACAGGCATGAAGTCATCACCTGTGTGGCCTCGTTTACTAATGTTTGTATGAAAAAGTTCAAACTTCTCGGAGACGTCACACAAAATGACCATCAGATTTATTGGACGAGACTATTTTGTTGTCCCCACTGTGCGTATGTTGGAACAGCACAAACACAGTGGTGTGTATGTTGGAAACACTGGGAGCTCAGCGTCTGCTCTTCTTCTGCTCCATCCACATCTTTGCCTTATTTTACACACGACTCCATCAGGTTACAGCTGAACGATGAACGCACTGTTTCCTGCCACAGGCCATCAGGCTGCAGGTCAGTCAGCGTTCTGATGGCGCCGATCTTTCCACCAATGACATCTGTCGTCACAGTCACATGACTTCTCCTTGTGTGAATTAATGTTTTCTATCTGCATTTTATTTATTTCACACAAACTGTTGTTGTAATGTCATCAAATGTCCACTAGATGTCAGCAGTCATCAGTGGACATCAGCCTTCATGCTGTGAATACACAAACACACGTGCAGTTAAATGAGCTCACATTATTGATCTGGACTGATGGATCGCCTTTGTTTTTATAAGTCTGTGTTACCATGGAAACGACACTGACACACTATCTAAACACACAGTGGATTTATTTGACTTCAGTCTTGATTCTGCATGGAAACAATAACCTGACATCTTTGACCATCAGTTTCAGAGCGTCACCTGTAACCATGGTTACTGACCTGCAGCCTCACCAAACCCACGAGGACGAAGCAGCTGTGAGCAGCGTCACTGCTGAGAACACAAACATGTGCAGGAAAGCTTCTCTGCCTGTTTACAGCTTCTGTAGGTGTTTGCATGAGAAAGATGGAATTATGTGTCCATGCACAGCTACACGTGTCTGTTTCTACACGTGTGCATCATGTCACACTCTTCTGATGCTGGAAGCAAAATGAAAACAGCATTTTCTTCACTACTGTCACTAAAAATCTGCTGTTTTCTATTCTACGTTTTTATTTTTGCATTTCTGTGAAGATTCAGACACTGATGATCTTTCACATGTCAAGTGTTTTTATTACCGTGCACTCACAGATTTGAAGGAGCGCTTGCTTGTTTTGTACTCGTGTATTTAAGCCTCTGTGCTGAAGGACAGACCCTGATTCATGTGCATGAGAAGAAAAAGCAGTGATTCCAGTGTGTTTAGAGGTGTTGACAGATTCATGTTTAAGCTTTGCCTCAGACTTCAGTGTGCAGGAAAAGGACATGAAAATGAGTGGAAGGAGCATTTTATGTAAAATATTTGATAGATGAAGATAAAGTTTGACAGCAGATTGACCAGGGTGGGCTCAGGGGGGCTTCATGGGGCCACAGAACCAAAACAAACCGTTTCATCCATGAAGTGAATTTATTTGAAGCACAAACAAAGTGAACGAACATTTAAGAATCAAAGTGAAGATTTCACATCCTGCACACGTGCACATCTTTAAAAAGCACTGACTGACATCACTGTGGACTGAAACGTCTGCATGCATGAGTCCATAGTTACAGAGAAGTCCACCCAAGGAGGACTTTCCTACCAGCTGGGCTGGAAGCTGCGCCTCCTGTCCCCCATTCATGTGGTGGGAACGTCCTCAGACTGGGGGGGTCGTCCTCGCTCCTGCTGATGTCTGAAAGAGATGAATGTGGAGTAAACACGAGGCTGTAACTGAGAACTACAGTAACTTATTACTTTATCTTTTCATTGTTGTTCATGAGTGTTACTGACACTGAGTGTGTGGAGTGTAATCACAGTGTGAGACACACAGGTCTGAGGGCTGCTCCACTGCGTCCCTCACAGCCCGTGTCCTCCTCCTCTCTGTAGTTCCCTCACGCTCTCCATCTTCATCTTTGCTAACAGGGAACAAACGTCTGTGTTTCTTTCATGTCAGCTGATGTTGTTCCAGCTGTGACGCTGAAAGCTGAGCTCCTGTCTCATTATGAGCGACAGCTTCATTTTTCATGTATGATGCTTCCTCTTAATTATCCTCTTCGTGTTTCCTGAGCCTCAGCAGTGGAAGCTACGATGGATAGAAGAACAATGACTCATCTTAAATCTCAAATGATCTCTTTGTCTCCAAAGAGCTGCTGATGTGTTCGATATGATCCACAAGCTTAAACTAGGATTATAAATGTGTGCAGTGATGTGTGTGAAACCTCTGAGGACTCACACGTGTGTGCTTCAGCCCACACACACATGTGAAGCTCTGTGACCTCACACAGAACTGTTTTACACATCCAACCTGAACACATCCTGATCATTTCTACAGTTTATTAAGTTGAGCTTCACCTGAACATCAGTGATGAAGCTGCTCTGACTCCATCACAGCTCACAGCTGTTGGAACGAGTCAAACAATGAAGAAGGTTCAGAAAACAGCTGATGACTTTACACAAACATGATGCAAACATGAGAATGGACACATGATTTTTTATTAACAGACACTGTTTATTTTTCACTTTGCATGACGTCATCAACACTGACACCAGGGGGCGCTCATCACCAGCCTGAGGCAGTGTGCAGTGATAATGGGGGGAGACGCAGTATTGTGTGTACTGCAGTCGGACAGAAGGAAAAACTTCCTCCTGAAAATATTTTCATCGTTCCCAAAAGTGTTTAAGTAAAACGTTAAAACTATATAAATACAATAAAATACGGGGTCTTACATAAAGTTAGTGATGCAGTTGTGCACTGAGCACCTTTCCTATGTTCCTTCCTCAGATGAGTCCAGCTGCTGAACACATTAACATCTGTATGTAAATGTAGCCGAGAACCAACCTGAGCACTGCTGGGAAAATAAAAAGGCAAACATCTAAAGTGCTGCATTATCTTATTTATTCTGAATGTTGACTGAGATCCACACCACGATTTATGAAATTATAGAACTAAAATAACAACAATCGTCTGCTTCTTTAAAATTTCTTTTATGACATCAAACCAGTGAAACTGAAAAAAACAAAGAGCTGTTAGCATGTTTAGACCAACTCTGAGACAGAGACTGTAAAGTTCTGCACTTTAAATCCTGCAAATGATTCACACTGAAAGTATCTTAGTTTAGTATAAGTGAGCCACAAAGCAGCCTAATAGCTTTAAAAACAGTAAAAGTAAATGAAATTGTTTCAGTGTAATTCAGACTAAAGTCCAGCTGCAGATAAGGAATACACTCATGCCGTTGTTTTGCCCCCTGAGCTCCAGCTGTTGTGCTAGACAGTGCTCGTGATTACCGTCCGCGGGAGCGCGCAGCTGCTTAAAGCTGTAGCGTCCAGATTACTTACAGCTACTTCCTGCAGCTGATATAAGATGCGGTAACCTGAACACAGCTTCAACCGTCTGTTTGTTGAAAAATAGTAACGGACCGCGTTTCCTGGTTAGTAACTGTAACGCCGTTGTAACGATAGGAATAGTAATTAGTTAGATTACTCGTTACTGAAAAAAGTAACGCCGTTAGTAACACTGTTACTTGTAACGCCATTATTCCCATCACTGTCAATAACAGAGTGTGAATGAAGCTCAGGTGCTGATGCTGCTCACTGATTGGACGGTTGGTTTCAGCTCTGCTCTCAGTCTTTACTGCACAAGTGAAGGTAGAAAGTGTGACTGGATCTATAGACTGGAAACAGAGAAACATGCTGAACATTTGAAGCTTTGCAGCAGAAATGTTCATGTTACAAATACAGCTGATCTGGGATCAGGTGTGGAGTGGAGCTTGTTGTTGGTGTGAAGAAACTGTAAGTTTGCTTTGTTTCCTCCTTTAACAGTTTGTCTTTAGGAACTTTACTGTTTGTTCATGTTTGATTTCTTCACACAACAAACTGTGTGTGTTTGTATTTCCGGTCTCTCCATTAAAGTCAGTGTGTAATGTTTCCTGGCTAACATCAGCTGTGTGCAGCTTAGTTCAGCACAAATCTGCCGCTCCATAGTTCACGGTAACGGACTCACAGCTGGACCAACGAGGCCGAGTGTGTCCTCACTCTGAGCTACGTTCGTGTTTGTGTACTTGTAGTTTGTACTTTGTATTTTGTGAGTTCATTCAGAGTCCACAGAGGACGCAGCGTACGTGATGACGTCACAGCCCTTTACCTCCTTTACTGTCACTGTGATTAATATTTACACACGAGACACCTGCAGAGCTCTGACGCTAAGCTAGCCACACAGCATGCTAACGCTAAGCTAACACTAAGCTAACTGTTAAAAGAGCTCAAGAGTTAAAAAGCTGTCCTTGAGTCCAGGACTGAGAGCAGCAGCAGAGCTGATGGATGATGAATTACTGGATGGAAGAAGCTTCTCATTAGCAGTGAATCAGTGTGTGTGCAGTTCTCTGCAAACTCAGCAGGAATAATTAGTGTGAAGCTTTAACTCTGCTGATCCTCTTTGAATCATGGATCAGCTGAAATGTTTAAATGTTGTTCACACGTGTTGGACTGACTGAAGCTTCCAGTCACAGTGAATCAGTGTGTGTCAGTGAATGCATCGTGTGAGCTTCAGGCTCCATCTAGTGGACTGATAGTAGAGCAGCTGATGGCAGCTTCCTCTGCCTCACACTGCTGTCTGACTGCATTCAGCTGACACTGAGATGAAGCAGGAAAGAAGCAGCTGATATTTGGACAGCACACATGATGGAAAGGAGGATTTCAGTTGATGTGCACATGAATGATTTGTGTTTCCTCTGCAGGTGAAGGTAGAAAGTGTGTGTGAGCTGAATTGAGCAGCATGGATCAGTGTGAGGACAGAGAGGAGGGAGTCCCTCCCTCTAAAAGCACTCTGTGTGGGGAACATGAGAGCCAGACCAAAGCTCAGAGGTGAGATGACCATCTCTAACTGTCCATGACTCTTTTCCATGTCACAGCTCAGCACTCACATCACTGCTCCATCATTATTCACAGGAACCCACCTGGACCTCCACCCAGCTCTGTGTCCTTAGGACCTCCAACCAGCTCTGTGACTTTAAATGAGGCGTGTGCTGGTATTCCTGCAGAGAGGTAATGTGTGTGTAAATGTTGTGTGTTTGTGAATAAATCCTCCATCATGTTTAATGTCAGCTCTGTTTCACACACATGTTCATATGTGCAGCGGTGTGTGTTGGAGTGTTTCCACAAACACAGCAGATACTCAGAGATGATTGTTAGGAAGGGGAGATGTTCTCAAACTCTCTGTCCTGAAACTCTTCCCTCAGTCTGATCCCCACTTCCTGCTCCTCAGCACTGCTGCCATTTTCATCACCCAGGACAGAAATGAACTGAACTGTTGTTTCCTCATCAACTTCTTTCTGTCTGCTGAATCTGTAGTGAATCAAAGTGAAACGTGTGTGAAAATGCAGCTGTTAATAATCCAGTTTGTTAGATGAACGTGTGAATGTTGCAGTGTGCTGTTAAACAGTAACACAGTAACTGTGACGTGTCCTGATCTGACAGTAGATCATGTTTGTGTTCTTGGTCACATGACTCAGGTCAGCTGTTCACACAGAGTTCAGCTTCATAGGCTGGACCAGTTTGGAATAATACTGGGAACAATGGTTCTTATATGGAGCTTTTCTCCTCTGAGCACTTTGATACTCGCCTCATTCACACATGGAAAGCAGAGCAAATAAATGCCAACACGGTTTTCCTGCACTCATCTTTTATCAGGATGGATGTCAGTGTGAGCTGTTTCTATCACATTTAACCTGACACTGAATTTTGCTTCATTTCTATAAAAAACTTTACACAAAAAAAAGTGTGTTTCACAGTTTTGCTTTGAAACAAACAAACTGCAGGTAAACAGTTTGGTGGTTGGAATTAACAAACAAACAGACTCAGCAACGCACAGACGTCCGAGCTTCATATATCGGTTGTTAAACTTAACGTAGGAATCACAAACATTCAGAGATGAACTTACACACTTGGCTTTATACGTACTTTGAATGGAATTGATCTGTGAATGATGACGTATCACAAGTACATTTACTGAGAAACGGCTTTAACTTTAGAATCAAAGTTCAGTTAGAAGTCATTCAGGGAATTATGATCTTTGTGTTTTTCCAGAGTTTAAAACCCAACAAAGAAGTGTCAGTGATCAGGACAACAGTGGAAGGACTCTGGAGTATCATTTGTATTATTGATCATTTTGATCTCTGACAGAGAAACTACAAATACAGATGCAACAAGGGAAGCAGCAAAAGTGACTGAGCACAGCTTTTAGAGGCTAAATTCACATTTCAATAATCAAAGTGGTCACATCTGTATATGTGTGTGTGTGTGTGTGTGTGTGTGTGTGTCCATGGTTCCTCCACAGAGTGGACCAGCAGAGCTCAGAGGTTCCCAGTGGTCAGTCTGTCCAGCAGCATCAAACACAGCTGGACTCCATATTTATGGTCTGTACATGTACAACAACTACTTTATTATTAATATTAATAATAATACATTTATTTATAGGTCCCTTTCAGAACACCAAGGACTCTGTGGACTAAATGACCAAAAGAAACAAACTATGAAATGAAAAGTAAATACAGACGGTGCAAATGTGATCACAGGTTAGTTGTTAAGAAACAGGAGGAAGTTTTAGGAGTGACGGCATGTTTTGAGATGTGAGACTTGCGACGTTTAGCGTGTTTGGAGTCTAAAGTAAGTGGGTTGTCTTGTGTTGTCTTGTGTAGTTAGTGTGTAGTGTAGTCAATAGTTTTGTTGTGTGTGTCAGAACAATGAGGCGACTGCTGAATGTTACAGGTGTTACAGCAGTGATACATCTCCTGTTGTCAGGCCTGCAGGTATCAGGCTGTTGTTCTCCTTTATCTCATAGTGGACAGAAATTATGTTTTGGAGTGGCACAAATAATTTGTGTGGCATCAAATTTGATGCAGAACAGCTGATTGTTCTGTAAATAGTTTGAAATGTTTATTTAAAAAACGCCTTGGCTGCATTTTTAGGTAAACAGCTGCAGAAAACTGTGTTTTAACTTTTTGAAGACGTAACTATATAATTAATTGCCCAACATTGGTCATTATTTACTGTATTTTGCATTTAGAGTTACTAACTCTATCCCAGACCACAGAGTCATAATCATAATACAAGTTAGAGCTTAATAATAAATAAAAAATATAAATGAAGTTGTGTTTTCAAAATTGGAGTTCAAGTTATTTTTACTTCCAATAGTGTTAACATACTACACAGGTCATGAACAAGATTTTTTTTTACATTTTCATTGTAAGTGGGCTAAAGCAGTTAATTAAAAGTAGTCTAACATAAATGTAAATGCTGTAATTTGATTATTTTAATAAACATGTAACTTGGATGGATTAGATGCTGGCGTGACCACAGTGCACACGTCTGCTGTTGCTCACAGTGGTCCAAGGGACGCTCAGGGAGTTTGTGTGTTCGCTCAGACACATGAAACATTAGAGGGAACATTGGTCACAGGAAAACATTTTAAACATCGAGGCTTTAAACAAAAACCAAAGTGAAACTGTTTGTAGTTGAGATCAGTGGGAATGAACCTGAATAACAGTTTCTTCAATAACTTTGTCAATGACAGATATGATGGAAATTAGCAGCATTAGCACTTACTAATGATGTGAGTCAACACTCGGCTGTATTGAGACGACCACATTAGGTGGTCCTCAACTGTAATGGAAACCAGTGGATCCAGTCCAGTCATGGCGACCTGTGGTGAGTCGATCTGAGCAGCTACTAATGGAAACGGGGCCATAGATGTGTTTGTGCTTAATAACAATGAATCACAGGATTTTTACATCACTGTTAAAATCTCATGTTGTTTGTTAAAGTGTGCAGTTCAGGGTGTGTTACTAAAACTGTGGTTTGCTCACTTTCCAAAGACCCAGCCCCCATAAAAAGCAGCCAATCAGCTTCTAAGAGTTACACACCCTCACATATCTATCAAGTTAACTCTGGTCTAACACACTTGGATTTAGCTTGAAGAAGGTTCCTGTACGAGGACTGAAAATGATTTAAAAAGCAGCAAATGTCCAAAGAACAACTTTGACACACCTTCATAAAGCCTGCAGAGCACTTCAAAAAGAAAAACTAGCTGAAAGTCTGGCTGCTCTTATGAAAAGTACAGAGGAATTATGGGTCGTTCAACACTTGTGCACAATTTAATAGTTTAAATAAATCTAAAGAATAACTCAAATCCTACAATCATACTGAGAAAATCATCTACAGCTAACAATCCAAGTGGATTTGTTTAAGACAGCTTCATCTGCTGGTGGCCCTCTGCAGGTGCATGAAAGGGGCGTGTTTATAGTGAAAGTAGTAGAGAAAGTGAACCCTATGGGAAGGAGGAGGACTCTCAGCAGCTTCCAGCTCATATTCACACATTTGACTTCTCACTGAAAGCAGCAGGTTTGAGTGTCTGTACCTTAATTAGAAGAGATAACATGGCCATAGTAATTAGAGTTGATTGAGCAATGCTGTCCTTGTAATGTAGTTTATGATTTTTATACATCTTTTTGTGGACAAGTCCAGTTTTTCTGTAGAGCCTCTCAAGTTGGTGACAGCAGTCAAAGTTCACGTGTAAACCAGAGCAGCAAATCAGGTCCAAATGTGTTGTTCACAGAGAGTTGGGGAATGGCTGCAGTCACAGCATTGTAAGATGGTGACAGATGTACCCTTAGGCCCCTCCTCCATTCAGAGATGGTTTTTCCCTTTTCACATAAACGGCCTCCTTGACTCCGCCCTCAAACCAGCGTTCACATTTACTCAGGACCTTCTTGATGTGATGTTCTTCTACTTCCCTGGCTTCCCTAGCGTCCTGATGACGCCCAGTTTGTGCTCCAGTGGATGATGAGAGTCAAACCTTAAATACTGATCTGTATGTGTAAACAGAGTGAACCTTTAAGACCTGGGGCCTGTTCTTCGTACCTCGCTAAGTAAGTTAGCCGGATTTGAATGTTGACGATTTCGTGATCTTGGATCGTTTCAATTCTCCGAAGCTCATCTGGGACTTGCTGTCATAGCAACAGATCCGTAAGAGTAAGCCTGCTCGGGAGCAGGTTTACTTTATGTAAACAGGATTAGATCGCGGCCACTCAGGTATGTCCGCTGCAGTTATATGAAAGCAAGAGCGACATTTCTCCACTGTTTTACCATAAATAAATATTATCAATGTAACTAAAGATAATGCAGTATTTGATTCTTTTATTGATTTCATACAGATACATACAGGTCATTTCCTAAAAAAAGGGAAATGTACTATTAATCATTCTATTACATGTAGTAGATCATGTCAGATGTAATTCATATTTTAGAGTAGTAATAGTAAATTACTACGTGCAATCAAGATGAGAGACCACGGCTAAAAAAGCGAAGGTGGATTTGGGAAGTCTGTCGCAGCCATGTCCTGTCCGTTTGTACGCGAGCAAGGAAGGTGCAAGATTGATAAGGAGAGTTTACAGAATTTAGCGTATATTGCGGGATAGACGGGATCCTTTAGCTCAGCGCGACAGTGTGCTCATAGAGAGATATCGATTCTCCCGTGAGGGTATTATTTACTTTCTTCCTCCCCCTTTCTCTCTCTCTCTCTCTCTCCCTATATATATATATACTTACTGTACTGTATATACTTACTCCCGACTTACTGTGCATGCTTCAGTCACCCCTTGCATGGGAACAGGTAAAAGTGATGGAGTGTTATTCAAACTACACACGTAAAAACCCACAATGTCAATAAATGTCACAGTACAAAAAGGGGTGTGACGAGGGGGTGCAGGACCACCACCTGTCTTTATTTGCTCTGCCCTTTTCTTGGTTGCTCTTATAAACAAACAGATTATTCCAGGGTCTCTTGTCATAGACTAAAAGCAATATAAGTGATAAATATTACCATTCTGTGGAATATTCTTATATTTCACTTTTACTTTTTCCCATGTTCTAGTGGGTCCTGTTGTGGCTCTAATGTGAAAGAGGATATGATGTCATATAATATAATGTGGTATAATATAATATCACATGATATAATGTAATATCATGGATCACTTACGAGTTTAATTTGTCAGCAACTTTCTGCCAGCCCTCTCTCCTTGCTTTTGCAGCCTTTGCAGTGTTCCCCTGCGTTTTAATTAAACTCTGAAACTCCTGATATCCCTCAATCAAGAGTTCTTGCTCTGCTGCCGTGAAATACTGAGCGCGCTCCTTCGACATCTTCGGCGACCAATCACAGGGTTGCCGATCAATGTTTCTACTATCGATACGTAGCCCCTTTTAAGCCACCCAGTGATCTCAGATTACTTCAGCCAGCTATACTAATCATCAACAACAGGTGCGTTCGGAGAACCGGATTAGCGAGCTCAAAGTTGGCGCGATGATTTGATCTTGGATGTGTCATTTGATCTTGGATGTAGTAAGCGAGGTACGAAGAACAGGCCCCTGTTGTCTGTATGATCAACTCAGTCACCTGAAACATCTCCAAGTTTATGGGTTCGATCATCAACCCGTTGATAGTTCAGCTCTGAACACCAACGAAATGTTTCTCTACCACTGAAATCATTGCATTCATATGAACAGAATCAACGTTTTGGGATCATGGAGTTGTGGAGAATGTCTCAGTTAATCAGATAAAGTCAAACTTATAATTGGTGAAGAGATCGTGGATGATATGCTCCTTGATCGTAAAGTAGTGGATGTTGTGCAGACTGAAGTTCAGAGTGGTGGGTCATTCATAAAGTATTCTGTTCCAGCGGCTGGAGGACAACATCATCACTTTTGTGAAGAACGAGCTGAAGAAGATCCAGAAGGCTCTGAATCCAAATAAGCCCCAGTGCTTGGAGTTTCAGAGGGAGGATGATGAGCAGAGGAGCAGCAGAGAGGCATTTGTGAAGATCACAGTGGACTTCCTGAGGAGAATGAAGCAGGAGGAGCTGGCTGACCGTCTCCAGAGACGTAAGAGGATTTCTTCTTAAGCTGTTAGATGATAAATGAGACACTTGTGACACCAGTGTGTTCAGTTATTTCTCAGTGGGTCAGAAAATGTCATCAGCATTTTGTAAAATATGATTGTTGTAGTTGTATTTTTATTACTATTATTCAGAACTTCCAGCTGCCGTTTGTCATCGTAACCTTAAATCTGCTCTGAAGAAGAAGTTCCAGTGTGTATTTGAGGGGATCGCTAAAGCAGGAAACCCAACCCTTCTGAATCAGATCTACACAGAGCTCTACATCACAGAGGGAGGGACTGCAGAGGTCAATGATGAACATGAGGTCAGACAGATTGAAACAGCATCCAGGAAACCAGACAGACCAGAAACAACAATCAGACAAGAAGACATCTTTAAAGCCTCACCTGGAAGAGACGAACCAATCAGAACAGTGCTGACAAAGGGAGTGGCTGGCATTGGGAAAACAGTCTTAACACAGAAATACAGCCTGGACTGGGCTGAAGACAAAGCCAACCAGGACATCCAGTTCATATTTCCATTCACTTTCAGAGAGCTGAATGTGCTGAAAGAGGAAAAGTTCAGCTTGGTGGAACTTGTTCATCACTTCTTTACTGAAACCAAAGAAGCAGGAATCTGCAGCTTTGAAGACTTCCAGGTTGTGTTCATCTTTGATGGTCTGGATGAGTGTCGACTTCCTCTGGACTTCCACAAAACTACAATCCTAACTGACCCTAGAAAGTCCACCTCAGTGGATGTGCTGCTGATAAACCTCATCAGGGGGAAACTGCTTCCCTCTGCTCACCTCTGGATAACCACACGACCTGCAGCAGCCAATCAGATCCCTCCTGACTGTGTCGGCATGGTGACAGAGGTCAGAGGGTTCACTGACCCACAGAAGGAGGAGTACTTCAGGAAGAGATTCAGAGATGAGGAGCAGGCCAGCAGGATCATCTCCCACATCAAGACATCACGAAGCCTCCACATCATGTGTCACATCCCAGTCTTCTGCTGGATCACTGCTACAGTTCTGGAGGATGTGCTGGAAACCAGAGAGGGAGGACAGCTGCCCAAGACCCTGACTGAGATGTACATCCACTTCCTGGTGGTTCAGGCCAAAGTGAAGAAGGTCAAGTATGATGGAGGAGCTGAGACAGAGTCACACTGGAGTCCAGAGAGCAGGAAGATGATGGAGTCTCTGGGAAAACTGGCTTTTGATCAGCTGCAGAAAGGAAACCTGATCTTCTATGAATCAGACCTGACAGAGTGTGGCATCGATATCAGAGCAGCCTCAGTGTACTCAGGAGTGTTCACACAGATCTTTAAAGAGGAGAGAGGACTGTACCAGGACAAGGTGTTCTGCTTCATCCATCTGAGTGTTCAGGAGTTTCTGGCTGCTCTTCATGTCCATCTGACCTTCATCAAGTCTGGAGTCAGTCTGCTGGAACAACAACAATCAACCTCCAAGAAGTCTGAAACAGGTGAATCTACAGAGAAAAACTTCCACCAGAGTGCTGTGAACAAGGCCTTACAGAGTCCAAATGGACACCTGGACTTGTTCCTCCGCTTCCTCCTGGGTCTTTCACTGCAGACCAATCAGACTCTCCTACGAGGTCTGCTGACACAGACAGGAAGTAGCTCACAGACCAATCAGGAAACAGTCCAGTACATCAAGAAGAAGCTCAGTAAGAATCTGTCTGCAGAGAAAAGCATCAATCTGTTCCACTGTCTGAATGAACTGAATGATCGTTCTCTAGTGGAGGAGATCCAACAGTCCCTGAGATCAGGAAGTCTCTCCACAGATAAACTGTCTCCTGCTCAGTGGTCAGCTCTGGTCTTCATCTTACTGTCATCAGAAGAAGATCTGGATGTGTTTGACCTGCAGAAATACTCTGCTTCACAGGAGGCTCTTCTGAGGCTGCTGCCAGTGGTCAAAGCCTCCAACAAAGCTCTGTAAGTAAACATGAACTCATCTCTTCACTCTTAAAATCCTGGGAAAAAAATCAGAGGTGCTCAGTTCAAAGAACACTGCCTTTTAAGAAAAATTAAAAAATAGTCACTTAGTCAAACATGATTCTTTAAATATTTCACTCCTGCAGGACATGTCAGCATTTCTGAAATATTTTTGTCTTTAACTCTAATCAAAGCACAATCCAGATCCAGCCAATAAGAACATGAGCTGTGATCCTTCAGCCCCTCTGACAGGTTTATTATCCTCAAGTTGTTCACTTGTCTCCAACAACCAGGAGTTTAACTCTGTTTTTTTAAAGCAAATACTTGAGCTACCAGACTGCACCTACATCTTTTTCAGATGTTCTTATTTTAAGGTCTGGTTTGTGACTCATCTTTATTGCAATCCTCAATGTCTCTCTTTTTTTTCAAATATAAATCTGTTACCTCGGTGTGGCCAGAACAACATGGTGAACCCAAAATACAGACAAAGGTGAAGGAACTGAATAATAGACGTAAAGGCTTTATTTACACACAGGAACTTGACACTTTGACTTTTTAACATGAACTGTGAACTATGGCAGAAGTCAAGTACTTGAAGCTGTGAGCATGAAGTGGGCTCTGTGGTAGGTTTCCGGAAATGGGTTTTGGTTCCAAAGATAGTGATCTGAGTCACTGTAACAGAGGTAGAGCAGCGTCAGAAAGATCACTGGTGGAGGTTATGGTAAGTGAACGAGGTTATCTTCAATGTCTTACTTGTCAGCAGCTGGAAAGCAACTTGGGGAAGGCAGGTGGTGAGGCCTGGGTGAGTGCTTGTTAGCTTTGAATTCAGGCAAAGTGGTCCAGTAAGTCTAAGAGACGAAAGGCATTAATGTGGCTGTGAGTGAATCAAGAAGACCAGCATCCGGGAAAACGTGACTGAACTGCAAGGGTGAGTAGATGATCCGAGGATTAGGAGGTTAGCAGAGTTATTGAGAGTGCTGGTGTTAGATTACTGTCAGGTGTGGACAATGGACAGGCTGACCAGGCCAAAGGCAGAAACCAGAGTCTAGTGGAAAACCACAGCCGCTCACACAGACCATGACAGCAGCATGACCCCCCCACCCCCTCCAAAGCATTCTCTTTCACTTGGCATCATTTACCTCCCCCTTCTCCAATTTATGATGTGTCTACTTTTACAATGATAGCTGTGGTCAGGGTGAACCAAAAAGGTGCCGTGGTGAACAGGTACTTCAGTTTGGTGAATGCAGTTTCAGCTTTGGGGGACTAGATGCTTGCTGAGACTTGAGTGGTGCAGCTACCTGACTATAGTTGCAAATGAACCGTCTATAAAAATTTGCTAATCCCAAAACCCATTGCAGATGCTTCCAGAATCTACAGTGGGTACAAAGGGTAGGCCACTCTGTGAAAGCTTTCACTTTTGCCAGATCCGTCTCCACCTGCCGCCGTGCCAAAATGTAACTGAAAAAAGTTATTGATGAGGAATGGAATTCACACTTTTCTGCTTTGACATATGGTTTATTCTCCAGCAAACGTTGGAAAAATAGCATGGACATGGCACTGATGTTCCTCGCAGGTTTTGGGAAAAATGAGGATATCATCCAGATACACCAATACGAACCTGTCAAGGAAGTCCTGGAGGACATCGTTAACTAATCTTGAAACATTGCAGGAGCATTAGTTAACCCAGGCGGCATGACCAAATACTCGTAGTCCCCCAATGGCATGTTTAAAACGGTCTTCCACTTGTCTCCCTGATTGATCTGGAAAAAGTGGTAAGCGTTGCGGAGGTGGGGTTTTGTAAACCCTGTGGCGCTGTGAAATGGCCTGAAAGCAGAGCTAATGAGGTAATAGATACTTATTCTTGATGGTAATATCACTGAGGCCCCTGAAGTAAATGCTGAGAGAGCCATCCTTATTCCCCACAAAAAAGAAGTTCCAACTTGAGATGACAATCGTTGGATTATGCCTGCACCGAGGGATTCCTTAACGTACTTTTCCATAGCTGCGCACTCAGGTCTAGACAGGTTATACAGCCAGCTAGAAGGCCGGGTGGAGCCAGAGAGTAGTTCTATGGTGCAGTCATGTGGTTTGTGAGGTGGCAGTGAAAGCGCTTTACTTTTGCTAAATACTTCCTGAAGATCATGACTAGGGATGGGTATCGTTTAGGTTTTATCCGATACCAGTACCAAACCGGTACTTTTGAAACGGTGCCGGTGCTTAAACGGTGCTCGAACCGGTGCTTAAAGAATCAAGAACACACACTTTGTCCAAAAACCTCTCATGTTTAGCTGTTTTCCACTTTTTCTTTGGTCATTTTAGCCTTTTTGGCCAGGGTGAAGGGAGTATCTGCCATCAAACAAGAAGACAGCCGCATGTAGCTACGACGGTGTTTGCTAGTTCACCTTACATGCATTAATGTAATAACGTGGTTAGCCTACTCAACGTAAATTACACACGAACAACATTAAGCTCCTCACGCAGAGAAGAACGGCTGCTGCTGCCATCATCATCCTCATCATTTCTGCTACACTGGCAGGGCTAGGGGCCAGGACTCTCCTCTTCGGGTTCTTGGGGGATGTTGCTAAGTCCGGGTCTGATAACAGGCACCACACCCGCAGTAGATGTGCTCGGTGTGAGGTCTCGCTGCAAGCTATCAAATACGGTGCATTTCCCGGCTTTTAACAAAGCTGCTAGGTGTCTCGGCTTTTAAAAAAACGCTATACGTCGCCAGGTGTTTCATCAGATTCAAGGTGTTACTTTGCACAGTATCACCTTACAGCACTTGTTGCAGGCTGCTGAGTTTGCAGCTTTTGCTGTGAAGTACAGCCAGACTTTGACCGCTTCGCCGCTAACTGATTACCCTCTGACCTGACCAGTCCAAGTGTGGGTTATGTAATTCTAGCCAAGGAAACCAGAGTATGAGTGGTTTGTGAGGTGCATGAAAAGCAAAAAAGGTAAATGTTTTCTTGTGATTGCCAGGGGTGACAGGCTCTGTGCAGTGAGTTATGTGAGGGGACAGTCAGTTATTTAATGACTTAGTGGGAATGGGTGGATTAAGGGCGCATAGAGGGATGTTTAACTGTCTCACTAACTCAGACTCCATGAGGTTCTGATTGAACAAGAGCCTAAAAGGTCTGGTTAACTAGCACAGAGACCTGGAGTTGCAATCTGGGTTTTTTTTTTGTTTGTTTGAGTATCCTCCACCCTTATCCCCGAACTTACCAGTGGGCAGACCCTGGTGTGGAATCGAAAACAGGTTCATCGCGAGAAGCAAGCTGATCTTTCATGGTTTGATTTAATGACTGAAAAAATACAGCAGACGGTGGTTAGCACTGTTGCCGCACAGCAAGAAGGTCCTGAGTTCAATTCCACCATCAGGCCGGGGTCTTTCTGTGTGGAGTTTGCATGTTCTCCACATTATTGCGTGGGTTCTGCCCGGGTACTCCGGCTTCCTCCCACAGTCCAAAGACATGCAGTTAGTGGGGATAGATTAATTTATCAATCTAAATTGCCCACATGTGTGAATGCAGGAATGAATGTGAGAGCAAATGGTTGTCTGTGTCGCTTAGTGTTAGCCCTGTGACAGACTGGCAACCTGTCCAGGATGTACCCCGCCTCTCGCCCTATGACATCTGGGATAGGCTCCAGCGCCCCCCGCTACCCTGAAATGGATAAGTGGAAGCAAATGGTGACTGCAGCTTTCCCCAATCTTATAAAAGGTACATCTGCATAATGACTGAAACCTAATGGTCAAGGAACTGACCTCCCAGCCTATTGTTCCTTCAGTGGGCTGGTTTCAGTCATTATGCAAATGTCCTTTTTATAGGGTTGGAAACCTGCAGTCAGCTGAGACTGAAGAAGTCACCTGGATGAGTGACGAAACGTTTCTCCCACTGAAAGCGCTACGTCCAGATGAACAGGATCAACTTTTGGGATTTACTAACCTGGATGACTGAGCATGCATCAAGATGAGTTTTTATGAGGTTTACAGTTTCTTATAATTTCTAAACCAGAAGGTGGAGGTGGAGCTCATGATAACTGGCTATGCCCTTCAGCGTGCTTTATGAAATCATCCAATCAAAATAAAGGTGGCCTTTAGGGAAAGCGGGTCTTTAAAGGGGAATGAGCCAAAGCAGCTTTTAGACAGAAAATGAAACGAGAGTCTGCACCAAGTCCAGGCTGTGATACATTATTTATAAGTACATTTACAGTAATCACACATATTAGAATTAATAACGTGACCAGCAGTACTGTAGTAACTGTAATACTGCAGTACTCACAGGCCTGTGCCAGCAGACACTGAACTACTGTCACTAAGTTAACCTGCTCTTTACTGGTTTCCATTTACATACATTAGAATAATTGTGTTTAATTTGAAATATTTTCCTTCTGTTACACTTAAATTATTGAACTTTTTAAAATTTAATTGTGCATTGTAGTGTACTCATTTGTACACATTTGATTACTTAGGTTCAACATATAAAGAGATTTTATTTGATAATAAATATTAGTGTTTTGTTGTTCTTGTTGTTTTTTTCAGGCTGAGCAGCTGTAACCTGTCAGAGAGAGGCTGTGAACATTTGTTGTCAGTCATCAGCTCCCAGTCCTGTAGTCTGAGAGAGCTGGACCTGAGTACCAACAGCCTGAACGATTCAGCAGTAAAGCTTCTGTCTGCTGCAGTGGAGAGCCCACAAGCCAAACTGAATACTCTGAGGTCTGACCGATTTGTGTTCTTTTTTCTTTTGTTTGTTTGTTTGTTTTCTTTTGTTTTAAACTGAGAAAATAAATCAAGCAATTTAAACAGTAAAGGTAAACTTGGTCAATTTACTGTTGTTTCGTACCACATCTGCTCAGCATAAAATAACAAGGATTCTTAAAATATAAGATTAGTTATTGCACCCTAATTACACTTTAACAGCAGTCTTTGTTCATGTTTTCATTTTCAGACTCAACATCTGTGAACTTTTAGCAAAAAACTGTGAAGCTGTGTCCTCAATGCTCAGCTCTCAGTCCTCTACTCTGACAGAGCTGGACCTGAGTATCAAAAATGTGCAGGATTCTGGGGTGAAGCTTCTGTTTGCTGGACTACAAAGTTTAAACTGTAAACTAAATAATCTGAGGTCAGATCAATTGACATTTTGTTTTTTAAAATGAACCAATTAAACATTTTGTTCAAGTTCATGCATATGATGTTGTATCTTAGTATGTTAAGGTTTCCTTCAAAAATAAAAAGATGGCATATAATATAATAATATCATAACAAACTTTACATAAGTATTATAGATTATCTTTTATTTTTCAGACTGAGCGGCTGTAACCTGTCAGAGAGAAGCTGTGAAGCTCTGTGCTCAGTCCTCAGCTCCCAGTCCTCTAGTCTGAGAGTGCTGGACCTGAGTAACTCTGACCTGCAGGATTCAGGAGTGAAGCTTCTGTCTGCTGGACTAAAGAGCTCACAGTGTGCAGTGGAAACTCTCAGGTCAGAATTCAAACGTTAACACATATGATCATTTAAAATGTGAATTATATTATTGATTGACTTATCAATAGAGCTTTTAGCTGAACTTATATTCATATTTGAGTGGATTATTAGACTCTGAATTACTGTGTAAAATTTGTCACAGTCATATGTTTGTTTATTTAAAAAAAAAAATCATGTACTGGCCATTTGACATAAATTTGGCTAATCTTCCACAATATATACATTTGATTTCGTTAGGAATAAAATGTACAAATTACATATTTTGCTGGATATTGGGTATTAATGAAATTATTATGTCTTTGATGACACCACATTTCGATATGTAGGAGGTTACCGGTGGTATTGTTTCAGTGTTTGAGTTTTCCTTGCAAAGAAACATCTGGAATTTAACAATACATATTTTAAAGCTGTTTTCTCCAAAGGGATTTGTATTAGTGATGGTAAATTTGATTATTTTTACCGAATCGAGTTTAAATGAGTCACTCACCAAAATGCATCAGGCTTTTTAAGTCATTTGAGTCACTGAGTCAGTTGCCCAGAGAGTGCCAAAAATGTACTTTTTCACTCAAACTTAATTTGTTTTTATTTTCATGTAAATCCTACTGCTACTATGAGTGATTGAAAAATAAAAACAACTATTTTATAGAGCAAAAAAAATTAAGATTTCTAAATCGGACATTTGTTTATTTCATTAGTATTTCCTCAAATGTGTTAAATATATATTTTCTCATCTAAATAATTTAGTCAAATAGTGACTTTCAGATTATTTTACTTGCAATCTGCTGCTGCAGTAATGTGAGTCAGACACTGGTTTCTTTTTTTAATAGTGGTGGAACTGAGTTCATATATTTTTCCTTTAGTCTGCTTATCATCTTTGCACAAAAACGAAATTGTAGACTGAATGTTATATTGCATCAGTCAGACTATCAGACTTCATCTCAGATGAAGGAGTGACTCTTCCATGGTAACAAACTGTGAGTTTCAGCAGCTGAGAGGCAGGAAGGAAGGGTGAGTGAGTGGTCTTGATGCTTGCTCAATCATCCAGGTAAGTAAATCTCCAAAAGTTAATTCTGTTAATTCTGGACGTGGTGCTCTCAGCGGGAGAAACGTTTCGTCACTCATTCAAGTGACTTCTTCAGTCTCAGCTGACTGCAGGTTTCCAACCCTATGAACAGTGCATCTGCATAATGACTGAAACCAGCCCACTGAAAGAACAATGGGCTGGGAGCTCAGTTCCTTAATCATAATTATGCAAATTCTCATGACCATTGATCAACAACCACTGATCAAGGCCCATTGATCAATGGCCATGAGAACCATTCACAGAGAGTTGGGGAATGGCTGCAATCACAGCATTTTAATCATTATTTTAAATGCTGTAGATTGGAGCCATTGCTCTAACAGTGTATATTGTGTCCTTGGGCAAGACACCTTCACCTACCGCCTACTGGTGTTGGCCAGAGGGGCCGATGGCGCGATATGGCAGCCTCGCTTCTGTCAGTCTGCCCCAGGGCAGCTGTGGCTACAGCTGTAGCTGCCTCCACCAGTGTGTGAATGTGAGAGTGAATGAATAGTGGAATTGTACCTTAATACTAGATAAATACACTTATTTTTGGTGCAGATTTGCTTAAAACAAGTGAAATTATCTGCCAGTGGGGTAAGTGTTTTTTTCTTATTAAGATTTCTTGAAATAAGAACAATATCTAGATTTAAATAAAGCTAAAAATAAGTCTTTTACACTTATTCCAGGCAACAAATAAGATAGTTAAATCTTAAAATAAGCCTTACACACTTATTCCAGGCAACCAATCATGGCAATTGAAACCTAAAATAAGCTTTAACCACTTGTTCTAAGCAAAATGATGAAGAAATTGAATCTGAAAATAGGCATAAAACACTTATTCTAAGGAACAAATCAGGGCAAATAATCTAAAAACTAGTACATTAAATCATTTTAAAGATAAAGCTGTTTAAAGCTTTTCATAGCACTTCCTACGTTGGAATAGATGTCAGTGCGAACTATCGTATGTCCGCCATTACCTGCCCGAAACCTGAAGTGACGTCATTTTTGCGGAAATTGTAGTTGTTTGTTTGTTTTTTTACCTTCAAGGCCTTATAAGCCTACACTGGTGTTTTTAAAAGTCATGTTTGAGTTTATGCTTTTCTGTATAGTTTCTGGGATGCTTAGAACTCAAATTACACAGTTGGTAATAGTTTTTGCATCTGATGACCTCGGACTCCTTTT
>JAQSNX010006183.1:0-37773 GCA_029532605.1 Oreochromis grahami | reverse complement strand
AAAACACAGTATGCACAAAATGCAACACAAAAATTCACGCACGTGTTTTTTTTTTGCGAGTCAAACGCGGCCCCCACCCGCTACACTGACGCGCGTTTTCAGGCGCTTTGGCGTTTCGCGACGCAAATCTGCCTCCCGAATTTTTGTGGACGCGCAATCTCGCCATCGGCGCTCTTTCCATTGACTTTACATGTAAACCTGACACTCTGGCTGCCTCTATCGCGTTTGGTGTGAACACACCGTTAGTCAGCAAGTGACTGGGTGCTCTCGTATGGGATTAGAACAATGCCACCTTATCCCATAGTCCAGCCGATAATGCAATTCACATTCGTATATACGCAGCTAATCACCGTCGTTGACAGGCTGTGACAGCATCCTTATGTACTGATACCGGTGTTTTAGCTAGCAAAGCGGCGTGGCTGATGTGGAGTGAAGCCACATTAATGACAACGTGTACAACCATTGGACATGTGAGGAGGACAGACGGAACAATTGGCGGAAAAAGTGTGGACTTTATACCAGTTTTTAAATTGTGTTGATAGGCCACGTAAAACCTGAGTTATGATAAAAATATATGCAATGTTTGTTTTTTTCCTGAATACTATCATTGTTTATATTTACTGTGGGAAGAAATGGTAAAAACGGCGTTTTATAAGGAAAACACTCGAAAGCACTCTCCGCCTGTGAGCAAAAACAAAACCAAAAAACCCCACCCTTTCCTATTGATCGAAAAATGTACCATGTCGACCAATCAAAAAATGATATGGCAACATGGCATTTAGTTGTTTAGGAAGGGGGGGAGTTTTAGGAGTGAAGGCGGTGTTTTGAGATGTGAGAGATTTGCGACGTTTAGCGCAAATCTTGTGTCGTTAGTGTGTAGTGTAGTCAATAGTTTTGTTGTGTGTGTCAGAACAATGAGGCGACTACTGAATGTTACGGGTGTTACAGGAGTGATACATCTCCTGTTGTCAGGCCTGCAGGTATCAGGCTGTTGTTCTCCTTTATCTCATAGTGGACAGAAATTATTTTTTGGAGTGGCACAAATATTTTGTGTGGCATCAAATTTGATGCAGAACATCTGATTGTTCTGTAAATAGTTTGAAATGTTTATTTAAAATGCCTTGGCTGCATTTTTAGGTAAACAGCAGCAAAAAAAGTTGTTGTTTGCATAACTCAGTTACTTTTTTTGAAGAAGTAACTATGTAATTAATTGCCCAACATTGGTCATTATATACTGTATTTTGCAGACAGAGAGTTACAGGACTCTCTCCCAGACCACAGACTCATACTCATAATACAAGTCAGAGCTTTATAAAAAAAAAAGAAAAAAAGAAAAAAAGAAAGAAAGTTGTGTTTTCAAAATTATAGTTCGAGTTATTTTTACTTCCAATAGTGTTAACATACTACACAGGTCAAGAACAAGATTTTTTTACATTTTCATTGTAAGTGGACTAAAGCTGTTAATTAAAAGTAGTCTAAAATAAATGTAAATGCTGTAATTTAATTATTTAATAAACCATGTAACTTGGATGGATTCAATGCTGGCGTGACCACAATGCACACGTCTGCTGTTGCTCACAGTGGTCCAAGGGACCACTCAGGGAGTTTGAGTGTTCGCTCAGACACATGAAAAATTAGAGGGAACATTGCCTGGGTGGGGTGCTGGAAGGTGCTCCACCTGGAGACTCTGTTGTCCTACTGGAAGACTTCAATGCTCACGTGGGTAATGACAGCGAGACCTGAAGGGGCGTGATTGGGAGTAACGGCCTCCCTGATCTGAACCCGAACAGTGTTTTGTTATTGGACTTCTGTGCAAATCACAGTTTGGCCATAACACACACCTTGTTCGAACATAAGAGTGTCCATAAATACACGGGGCACCAGGACGCTCTAGGGCGCAGGTTGATGATCGATTTTGTAATCGTATCACCAGACCTGCGACTATAAGTTCTGGACACCCGGGAAAAGAGAGGGGCTGAGCTGTCAACTGATCACCACCTGGTGGTGAGTTGGATCAGGTGGCGGGGGAGGACGTTGGACAGACCCGGTTCACCTAAACGCGTAGTGAGGGTGTGCTGGGAACGCCTAGCAGAGGCCCCAGTCCGTGAGATCTTCAACGCACACCTCCGGCAGAGCTTCGACAGCAATCCGAGGGAGACTGGGGACGTTGAGTCCAAATGGACCATGTTCAGCATCTCCATTGCCAAAGCTGCTGCATTGAGCTGCGGCCGCAAGGTGGTTGGTGCCTGTCGTGGTGGTAATCCCCGAACCAAATGGTGGACAGCAGAGGTGAAGGGAGCCACCAAGCTGAAGAAGGAGTCCTATCGGGCTTGGTTAGCCTGTGGGACTTCGGAGGCAGCTGACAGGTACCGACAGGCCAAGCGGAATGCGGCTCGGGCAGTGGCTGAAGCAAAAACTCAGGTGTGGGAGGAGTTCAGAGAGGCCATGGAAAAAGACTTTCGGACTGCCTCGAAGAGATTCTGGCAAACCGTCAGGCGTCTCAGGAGGGGAAAGTGGTGCTCTACCTGCACTGTGTATAGTGCTGGCCCAGTGCTGCTGACTTCGACTGAGAAAATTGTCGGGCGGTGGAAGGAATACTTCGAGGACCTCCTTAATCCCACTGACACATCTTTCGAGGAGGAAGCAGAGTCTGGGGATGAGGGGGATGACCTGCAAATTTCCGGGGGCGAGGTCACTGAGGCAGTTGAACAACTCCTTGGTGGCAGAACCCTTGGTGTTCCCGGTTGGTGATGGGTTCCACCAGAGCTGCCCTTTGTCACCGATTCTGTTCATAATTTTTATGGACAGGATTTCTAGGTGCAGCCAAGTGGCAGAGGGCTTTCACTTAGGTGGCCTCAGAATGTCATCTCTGCTTTTTGTGGATGATGTGGTTCTGTTGGCTCCATCCGGTGATGGCCTCCAGCTCGCACTGGAATGGTTCGCAGCCGAGTGTGAAGCAGCGGGAATGAGGATCAGCATCTCCAAATCTGAGGCCATGGTCCTCAGCCGGAAAAGGGTGGAGTGCCCTCTCCGGGTCGGGGATGAGCTCCTGCCCCAAGTGGAGGAGTTTAAGTATCTCGGGGTCTTGTTCGCGAGTGATGGGAGAAGGGAGCCGGAGATGAACAGATGGATTGGTGCTGCGTCCGCATCACTGCGGCCGCAGCAGGCAACGAGATTGTGGACACAAGTGGCGGAAATGAGCTTCCTCCGAAGGGTGGCTGGCCTCTCCCTTAGAGATAGGATGAGAAGTTCAGCCATCCCGGAGGGGCTCAGAATAGAGCCGCTGCTCCTCCACATCGAAAGGAGCCAGCTGAGGCATCTGAAAGGGGTGCCTCCTGGGCGCCTCCTGTGTTCCGGGCATGTCCCATCGGGAGGAGGCCCCGGGGCAGACTCAGGACATGCTGGAGAGAATATGTCTCTCGGCTGGCCTGGGAATGCTTTGGTGTTCCCCCGGATAAGCTAGAGGAGGTGGCTGGGGAGAGGGAGGTCTGGGCTTCTCTGCTTAGGCTCCTGGCCCTGTGACCTGGCCCCGGATAAAGCGGAAGAAAATGGATGGATGGATGGAGGATGGTAATTAAAGGATTAAGGGGACTGTCTTGTTTTTCTTACAATCCTGATAACAGCATGTAGAAAATTGTAACCTGCCTTCTACCTCATGCACCTCTTTGCTGTAGCTGTTGTTCAACACTAACTTTTGTTGGAGTCAGAGGTTTAACTCAGTTCTGTTGTATTTTTGTCCAGATCTGCTCTAATGAAGACAAATCAAGCAAGATCTATTACAGCATCTCTGGTCCTGGAGCTGATCTGCCTCCTGTTGGTCGTTTCACCATGGACAGAAAGACAGGCAATCTGTATGTAACACAACCACTCGACAGAGAGGAAACAGCTCATTACACGGTAATCATCCTCACTTTGTATCTGATTATTGCATTTTGATCCCCATTTGAAAAGGTTGTTTTGTCTTTTTTTTTTTTAAATATCTTACTTTGTTCCAGCGTTATGTTAAACAGACAATGCTGCACAGTTGAGCAAAAACAGGTTTTTGATGTGAAATATTCGGTTTAATGACTTCTGAAGTCTTAATTCAGCTCAAGACGCTGTAGATTCCCGTCAGTAACACTTTCGGTCCGCTAGTAAAACGTTGTTCTATTAATCTGCGCTCGTTTACTCTTGAACCGGAACCGGATGTAAGTTCCAAAAAACTGAATTTTGGAACTGAAATTGAATTGTAGAACTGAAACTGAATGGTGAGAGTGAAACTGAAATTATTCGAGAGCTGAATTTTTAAAGGTTAAAATGCAGTTTCAAAGCAAATGAATTCATTTTCAGTATATAAAATTCAATTTCAATTTACTGACGATCATTTTCAAACCATGAATTCAATTTCAAATTAGACTAATTCAAATTCAGTTTTCAAAAGCATTTATTCAGGTTACAATTCAGATTCAATCTGAGCAATTCAAATTCAAATTTAACTTATTCAAATTCAGTTTCTGATGGCACAGATTTCTGCCCATAGTTTGTATTGTGTGTAGATTGAATGTGTAGAGATAGTTGAATCTGTTTAAAGGTGAATCTGAAACTTTCTAAATGACACACCTTAAAATCTTCTGTCTGTGTAGTTTGAAGCACACGCTGTGGTAGAAGGAGCAGGACAAGCTGAGGATCCCATGGAGATTATAGTCAATGTGATCGACCAGAACGACAACAAACCTTATTTTACAGTGGAGTACAACGCAAATGTTGCTGAGGCCATGGCCATTGGTATGCATAGAAACCTTATTGCCACTGGACTTCTTTGGTGGTTTTCTTTGTTTTTGTTCCTGTTTATAATTCTTATTCATGATGGAGTTTTCACCAAGTCCACTACATTTAATGAATCTCAAGATACCAGAGACTTAAAGACGACCAAAATGACACCTAAAGCACCAGAGAATGATTTGGGTTGGAATGAAATTAGCAGACCTTTTGCATTACGTCCATTTTATTTAGTAAATCTTGTAAATGAAGCAGTGTGAAGACCTTCAGGAACTTCTTTTTTATTTCCTCCACTCTAGGGACTGAGGTGGTTAGGGTTGAGGCCAAAGACGACGATGAGCCAGATAATCTCAACTCAGATCTCCGCTATCGTATTCTGAACCAGGACCCACCGCTGCCCACTGACAACATGTTTGAAATCAACCCAGTTACTGGAAGCATCAGAGTCATTAGTACAGGATTAGACAGAGAGGTGAGATTTGTTAAACACATTTAAAACACAAGTGTCCTTTTAAACCTAAGCGGTGAAAAAACATTTTATAATGAATCAGGATCAGTAGTCTGCCTGTCACTGCTAGAAATCAGTCACAAAGAGGGTGCTGCAAAAAAAAATATTTTTTGACAGTGAAACTAGACATAGCCTCTGAAGTATATCAAATCAAATCAAATCAAAGTTTATTTATATAGCACATATTAAAACAACAGTGTTGACCATAGTGCTTCACAGTCAGTCAAAACATGAAACAATTAAAACAAACAATAAAATAGGACAACAAACAATAAGTAATAGGTATAGGTATGGTATAGGTGTAGGCATGCAGACTACGGGAGATCAGAGCAATCTGTTTTGGTGCAGCATCGTAAAACTCTTTGTGACTGTTTGTTGACATGAACAACAAACAGCCTCGTGCCAAATGATCAAGAAATACTTTATTTTAAAAGTTTGGCCACGCCTCTCAAAAGCATCATGTTTGTCATAAGCAAAATATTAAAGAGTTAAACTTCAGCTTTTCAGCAGAATCGGCCTTCATAGATGAAGGGCTTTAGTCAGTCTCAAGGCTGTTTACAGTCTGTAAACTGATGTCAGTGTCTCTTCCTTCCTGTTGATGAGCTGATGTACCTTAACAGTCCGTGTCTCTTAACAGAAATATCCACAGTACACTCTGACAGTACAAGCAGCAGATATGGCGGGAGAAGGTCTTTCTGCACAAGGAAAAGTAATTCTCACAGTGACAGATGGCAGCAGCAATGCTCCTGACAGTGGCAGTAATGTGGAACCAAATACTGCACACATTTTTCCAGATGTTTTCTTCACTGAGAACAACAGAGGACCCTATCCTATTAAGTTAATTGAAGTAAGATAATCTGATTCTGAACTAGACTTCAGAGTTTTGTCTCTGCACAGGATGGTTTGCTCAGCAGTAACTCTGCAAATGTTATATTTGTTGATTGTATTTGATCCTTCTGAGTTATTTCCTAACCGTGTAAACTTTAGACAAAGATTAATTGTCTTGTTTCTTTGGGCAGCCAAGTTGAATCTTTAGAGCAACAGTTTGTTACAATGGTGACCATTTTTTTAAGTGCAGCCAAAGACCTCTGCACAACCACTTTACAATAGTTGTTGTGCAATATTACAACTGTAGTCAGTGAGAGTGGTTTAACCTAATCCTGGTGTGTTTTGTCTAGATACGGTCTGATGAACATCAAAAGCAGAATTTACATTACAGCATCACTGGTCCAGGAGCTGATCAGCCTCCTGTTGCCCTTTTCACCATGGATAGAGACACTGGCAGTCTGTATGTCACACAGCCAGTCGACAGAGAGGAAGCAGCTCATTATAAGGTAAAGTAAATTTTGTAATATGGGGCTCTGTTTTTCTTCCTTCTTGGTCAAAAAACTAATCAGCACAATCTTGAGTATCTATCCAGAAGATGTTGTCAACTTAGCCAATTTTACCATTCAAACAAACATGTGATATGCCATGAAAGCAGGAAGGACAGACAGGCAGGGGTATTTGTTTTGTTTGTTTAAAAAAAAAAGTGCACAACTCAAGCTTACAGCCTGGAAAAAAAATAAACCAGGAACAAGTTGGAGATATGGATGGTAAACTGGAAGCTACATATATGACAATACTGTGTGAACAATTCCAGCTCTAATCCACAGGATTATTTGAAGGTCCTGGTGTCTCATCGTCATTTCTATGACAAGCTAATAAATTTCCCATTAAGCAGCGGTCACAAAAGTACAAACATCATTTACTTGAGTAGAAGTACAGATACTTGTGTTAAAAATACTCCAGTAAAGGTAAGAGTACTGAATCAATCTCTTTACTTAAGTGAAAGTGAAAAAGTACAAGCTCTGAAATGTACTCTTGGACCACTTGAAAGAAAATTCTACCAGCTATTTTTATGCAAAGGTAACTGAATCTATTGATGTATTAACATAAGGATAAAATAATGTTACTGCATCAGAATGTAAATGCTATTTGAATCTAAATTAAAATACAAATGATTTTGCAGTGACAGATGTAAACCTTAGGCCCCCTCTTCAGTTCAGAGGTGGTTCACATAAACAGGCGCCTTGACTCCCGCTCAAACCAGCGTCCTCTCTGTCCACCATCTTACAATGCTGTGGTTGCAGCCATTCCCCAACTCTCTCTGAATGGTACTCATGGTGTCATGTTTAGGCTGTGTGCAGGCAGGACGAGGACCCAAACGCAAGCTCACGGAGGCATGAATGAACTGAAACACAGCTTTATTGCTGGACAGAAAAAACCATACAAACTAAACTGGGAAAAGCTAATTATAATGTACACTAGGAGACACGGGGAGAATCACACACAGCATGAGGGAGAACGCGACACAAAACTGAGGGAGACGCAGACCTAAATACACAGAGGGTTAACGAGGGAAGTGGGAGCACACGGGGAACACAGCTGACACAGATAATCATAATGAGACATTGCAGGAGTAAACATGACACTGACGGGAGACTGTCAAAGCAAGACAGGAAGTACACAGAGGTGCAGACAGGAGGAGAGAGAGCACGGGGAGACCACAGACATAACGGGCTGGGGAAAACATGGAATAAAACACAAGGAGAGACGAGGGCTCACAGTGTTAAGGTTCAAATATTGAGGAGGAATCCAAAATAACCACAGATCCGGCCGGGTGCAATTAGACGGCATTTTAATGGATACACATGTGGAGTCCAACAGCCCAATCAGTGTTGAACTACCTCACAATAGTCAGACAAAGGCTTTATAGGTTTGGGGTGATAGTGCTCCCCCCCCCCCCCCTTCTGTTGCCAGGCAGACTCAATACAGCGTACGTCACTCCAAAACCACAAATGTTCTGTTGACTTTGAACACAGTTTTAAAAAGAACATTGTCTTCGGCTCGAACCCAGGTGCTTCCTGTCACCATCCTCTGTGTCGCTTATCTCTGGGACATCTGGTGTACTTCCTGGAACAGACTAACACGTATGCACCCCAACTTTGCAGTCGCAAGCAAAACATAATTAAACTCTTACCTATATAAATGAGTCTATCTAATATGTGTGTATGTGGGTGTGTGTGTGCTGTCCTTTATTTCACCCTTCACTTCATAACCTTTCCACCAGACAGAAGGCCAGCCCGTACACAACTGAAACTGTGTGTAATAATCTTGACTTACATGTAAAATATATAAAACAAATGTTTCAATCTAATACAACTACTTAAAGCATAATCAAAGCTTAATCAAAGATTAAAATAACCTGCTCAAAATACTTGCACTCAGACTCTGCTTTCGGTTTCCCTTCCTGCAAAGCATGCAACTTCAAAAACATAACTTCCTGTCTTTACACAGAGTATATTTCCTGTCCCTGCAGTCTACACAGAAACATTTAAGATTATAGGAGCATTGAAAATCATTTAAAATTATAGATTCCACTCAACAGTTTAACGTGGTTCTTACTGGACCTGTAATAGAAACTTATATAATACCAATATATTTGAACATCTGAATGCATCTGCATGCAACATCACTATTAATAATGAAATGGTAATGATGATTATAGAAATCGCAGCAAATAATAGCAGTAAAATATTTCTCCTCTTGACAACAGATACACAGGGCACACAAGAGTCACAAGGGGAAAACGCATAAGGAACAACGGAACAGAGCAACCCAGGAAGCATGGCCTAAAAAAGGAACAAAATACATGAAAACTAAGAACAACCCACCCAGGGCGGGAGGCGGGGGACCAGGATGGAGGGAACAAAACCAAACAAAAGACAAGGCGCACGAGAACAAAACTGAGTTCACAAATACATAAAACAGGTCAAAACAGGGAAGCAAAGTCCAAAGAGGCCAGAAGGTCAACCCAGGAGGCGACAGCAGAAAAGTTCACAGGTCAGCTGTTCCGGGGGCTGGCCACATGAGAAGTGGCAGCAGAACAGGTCCGGAGGCCGGCCGCGAGGAAGAGGGCGGCGGCTCTCGAGTGTCGGGCGTACTGGTCGAGACTTGGTGGGCATAGGATTAAACGAGGCAGGACCAGACCGTGGCGTGGCAGCCACAGGCGACGTTGAAGCTGAAGCAGACGTGGAGGCTGGACCAGGCGACGTTGAAGCTGATGCAGATGTGGAGGCTGGACCAGGCGTGGGAGCCGCAGATGGTGGCGCTGCAGACGTGGAGGCTGGACCAGGCGTGAGAGTCGCAGATGGTGGCGCTGCAGGCGACGAAGGCTGGACGGGCCCCTCGGACCCTCCAGCGGATGTGGCATGAGGCTGGACCGGCCCCGGGGGCCCTCCAGCGGACGTGGCATGAGGCTGGACGGGTTCCTCGGGCCCTCCAGCTGGGATGACGAAGTGCTGGCCGGGCTCACCAGAACCCCCAGCGAAGACGAGGAGCGGCTGGAGAGGTTCTCCTGAACCCCCAGCGAGAAGAGATGCAGAGCCAGCAGGTGCCGAGACCCCTGGCTCAGCGGACGCTAACTGTAGCTGCACAGGGCACGCAGTTGGCTTGGGATGCAACGGCTGGGGCTGTGCGGGGCAAACAGTCTGTCCAAGATGTGTCAGCACCACGCAGTCCTCAGCTGGCTGAGAAAGCTCACAAAGGCTTCCAGTTGAGGTTGGTAGTGACTGAATGGATTGCTGAGCTGTTAACAGGGCTGGTGACTGAGCTAACAACTGAACTAGAGACTGACCTGGTGACAGAACAGGAAACTGGGCTAATAACTGAGATAATGACTGCGCAATGGACAGAGGTGCAAGTTGTAGTGGTGGTTGGAGTGATGGTGGGTCAGCAGGTAGTTGAACTGGTGACTGAGCTGGTGTCTGACTCTTGGCTGCTCTCCTCCGGGGAACAGGAACAGGAACGGGTGCAGGGCCTGGCCGAACACCAGCCATCCCCACCTGAGGAACAGATACGGGTGCAGGGACCAGCTGGACCTCAGCTACCCTCACCTGAGGAACTGATACGGGTGCAAGGGAAAGCTGGGCCCGAGCTGCCCTGGGTACAGGAACTGGAGGTGGAGAGCGAAACACAGGAACAGTAACAGTCACTGGGTAAACTAGGTTAATGGTGCCGAACACAGTACTAGCAATCAGAGATTTATGGCAGGCTGGTTTCAGCAACTCTGCTGTTCTTAAGCTGTCTAGCTTATAGTTAGCAGTCTTAGGAAGAGTGAGTTCAGGAGCAGTCACAGGTACTGGGGAATTCACGCAAGTAGTGTCTGGATAACCTGGGTGTGAAGCAACACTACACACAGTTGTACAGTATGTAGCCCGAGACGTAGTACACAGTCCATGAGACTTGGCGCACAGAGTTAAACTGACATGACTGGGGAACAGAAAAGTTAACCTGTGCAACCAGCTCTGCAGTGCTCAAACCAAACTCTTTTGCCAGTTTATGTATAGCAGACGACACCTTGCGGCGCTTAACCTTAGCAGGTATTGAATGCACAATTTCAAGGAGTCCACGAGGAAAAACAGAAACAGTCTCATGCTTAGCAGGCACGGGAGAAGGTGAGGTTACACAGGTAGCGTCCGAGTTAGCACTTTCAAGTTGTGGCACAGAAAAAACCACAGCCTGAGAAACTGACGGAGCAACACTGGGAGTCACAGATACAAGAGCTGGTTTAAAGATTAAACTGTTCATAGCAGAGGAATGGCTAACAGTCTCTGTGTCACCTGGCTCAGGCAGAATGCTAGGAGTAGACGTTAAATTGGCTTGCTCAGCAACACAGGTCTCATCCTCAGTAACCCTTTGAGGAGCTGAGAGAGCAATGGCTGGTTGAGGAGTTGGCTGAGAAATATCAGAAATGTCTAAAGACAAAATGGGCTGGAACATGAAACAGTCACTTGAAGGAGCATCAGCTATAGAACACTCAGTCTCGGATGGTTTGTGCTCCACAGCATGCACTGTTACATCTAGAGCTGATGGTGGTGGTGGTGTGTGGCTGAGCTCAGACTGGGAGATCTCTGAATGTACAGGCTGAGTAAAACAGTTCTGCGGGGCTACAATGCTGGTAGCAGTATGTAGGCGAGTCTGGTGTGGAATAACAGTCTTTGGTTCAGCTAACTCTACAGGTGAAACATTCATATTGGCTAACTCAGGGAGATCACTGCGAGCATTAAAAGAATCTGAGGGCTCAAAAACACAAAGATTACTAGCGAGAGCACCTGGTGAATAATCTGACACTGAGGTGCCTCGCTGTATAGTGTCTCTAGAGTCCAAACAAAGTGGAGGAGTTATCCGATTCAGGTAACACAATGGCGGGCAAAACAGAGTTAATCACAGTAGTGCACAAGTCATGAAGTCCGGGATCAGAAGACTTGGGCTGAGTGTGTGACGCACAGTCACTCTCACCCACGGGTGAAGCCTGCTCAGCAGTACTGGAGCGACGGCGGCGCGAACGCCGTTTTTGCCTGGAAGAGGGAGGAGACGCACCGGGCTGAAAGTCCTCTGGCAGTTCAAACCAAAGCGGCTGCTCTGGGTGGACATGCACGGTGGTAACGAGGAAGTCCTGAATGAGTGGGTGTAGCGAGCCGAATAACCAAGGGATGCCGGAAATCATTCTCTGCAACCGGCAAGCTAACTCCTCTTGGTATTCCTTGAAAGGCAGCGCAAACCACTCTTGACAGAGGAACTTCACCGTGTAGATCACATCCTCACGGAGCTCAGCAGAGGGGCTGAGTTGCTGGGTCCATTGTCTGGTCGCGTTCTTCTGTCATGTTTAGGCTGTGTGCAGGCAGGACGAGGACCCAAATGCAAGCTCACGGAGGCATGAATGAACTGAAACACAGCTTTATTGCTGGACAGAAAAAACCATACAAACTAAACTGGGAAAAGCTAATTATAATGTACACTAGGAGACACGGGGAGAATCACACAAAACTGAGGGAGACGCAGACCTAAATACACAGAGGTTTAACGAGAGAAGTGGGAGCACATGGGGAACACAGCTGACACAGATAATCATAATGAGACATTGCAGGAGTAAACACGACACTGACGGGAGACTGTCAAAGCAAGACAGGAAGTACACAGAGGTGCAGAAAGGAGAGAGAGCACGGGGAGACCACAGACATAACGGGCTGGGGAAAACATGGAATAAAACACAAGGAGAGACGAGGGCTCACAGATACACAGAGGGCACACAGGGGGTAAGAGTCACAAGGGGAAAACACATAAGGAACAACGGAACAGAGCAACCCAGGAAGCATGGCCTAAATAAGGAACAAAATACATGAAAACTAAGAATACTGGGCCAACATGGCCCAGGACCATGATACATGGCCAACATTTCTTCCACTAAAAATGTTACATCCAGATGAACACAATCAATTTTTTGGGACTGGCAAAATAGAACATAAACTCGACACACAGACAGAAAGGGAACAGATATGGAGACAAGACTGACTACATACAGGGGATGCTAGGGAGGACACACAGACAAGGCTACAACAGACTAGACATGAAAGGGAACAAATTAAACAACTTAGAAACTTGAAATTACAAACATGATTAACTAATCTAGGAAACAATGGAAATACTAAACTAGGAAACTAAACAGTAAAACGTTTTATAGCTTTCCCTCAATTTATACTGCATCAAAGTATTAAGTCATAGAAAAATAACAGGAAAGTGTGTATTTTTTTACTATCTACCAAAGATATTTATGGTAGTTTTTTGTAAGAAAATAGATTATAACCTTTTGTTTTATAATTAAAACATAGTCTGAGCAATGAGCTGTCAGAAGTCTTTCTAATAATTTAAGCTCAAAGAGTTGTGCTGACAGATCTTTTTTAACTTACTACAGCAGAATTTCTTTGTCATGTAGAAAAACCAAGAAGTACAGCTAAAATTGTGTTTTTTCTTATGTTGATGTGTCTCAGGGGCTAAACTTCACTGGCAGAAACGGGAGTTTCACTGGCCATGGCTCACTTGAGATCAAAGTTGGCTGTATGTGTAAAAGGAGGAAAAGGAAATTGACATCCCTCCTTTTAAAACATTTTATCTTGGGAATTATTTTGCAAAGTGAAAAAAAAGAGAAATGATACTTTTCAGTGAAGTAAACACTATAATCCTACTAAAGAAGTTTCATAGTGCACAAGCTGTATAATCAAAATATATTTGAAGTTCCTAAGGCTAGTGTTTTATGAAGAATGGCACTTTTCAGAGTCACATACTGTAGTATAAATGTATGATCAGATCATAATTATAGATACAATAATTTATATACCTCTTTTTCCATAAAAGCATAATATGTGGGTGCTCATTTAGCTTAGGGAGTGAGCAGGCGTGGGTTTGTGTATGATCCGCAGCCCTTTGCTGCATGTCTTCCCTTCTCTCTGTCTATCTACACTTTCTCTATCCAAAAAAGCCCCAAAATGTTCCTATTATGTTGAATAAAAGCATTAATGTACATTGTTTATTCTTTTTTGAACAACATAATTTTAATATGATTGTATGTTGACAGCTAGAAGTGCATGCCGTGGCAGAAAGTGGAGCTCACCAGGAGGTCCTGAGTGTTACAGTTAAAGTCATTGACCAGAATGACAACAAACCTGTCTTCACTCAAAACACCTTTGAGGGACAAGTTGCTGAAAACTCAGTAAAAGGTACTGAGAGTGACTTTAATTTAAGCTTGCTTGTCATGTCTGCTTGTTTCACTTTTAAAGGAGAAAAAGGAGTCGGTTGCTAATGGTTATAAGATAAGATCTAGTAATTCACTCCAGTAAAGTGGGGTGTGTACAGTGTAAACACTGACTGTAAATAAAAGATAAACAAAGCCTGAATGACTGTTCTTAATTCCTACTTCTGAATTCTTTCTCTCCAGGTTCTGAAGTGATTAAGGTCGAGGCTACAGATGCTGATGAACCAGATAATGCCAACTCAGATATCCGTTACAGTATTTTGAGCCAGGACCCGCAGCTGCCCAGTGACAACATGTTTGAAATCAACTCAGTTACTGGAGCCATCAGAGTTGCTGGTACTGGACTAGACAGAGAGGTTAGGCTTCTAACACATTCAGTGACAGTAAGCACACTGGCCAGCTCGCGATAAGGAGACCCGCTTATGACCGGCGCACAAGGGATTTTAGAAAAAAAAAGAACAACAATTGAGTTGGCAGTTGTAACTTTTTTCCCCCTGTATCCCTTTTTAACAAATTAAAAACAGGTTGAACAAACAGCAAATTGTATCAAAGAAGCAGGAAAATACCACGACTTCATTCCATTTTACCTGTTCAGATGATATCTGTCCACTTATGTCCATTAATTCAAGTAGGCTAACACGTGTCAGTTTACACAAAGTTAAATATGATCTGGTGCTGTCTCAAAGATATAAGTTCAAAAATGAAATAAAACTGTCTCTTCTGAGTGCAACTGGAAAATAAACTCCCTGGCTCTCATTCTGCCTATGCTACCACACAGTTAGTGGTTAGCTTCATAGGGTGGACAGCATTATAGCATTAGATGAATCTGCAACATTAAAATGTACTAAATATCAAAGTGTCTGTCAGCTCTATCATTTTTTCTGGTTTCAGAAAAAAGCTTGATTCCACATGTTCCTGTTGCTAATAATCAGCTTGAAAACTTTGTTCTGCTGGGATGTTGTCACATAACACTGCCAGTTCTATGTAAACAGAAATTAGATAGCATATTCCACTGAACTTTAAAATGAGAAGTATCTCACCAGAGTCTCCTTTGGATACAAACTGATGATAGAATGTTTAATCCTACTGGTTGATGAGCTGAACTCATTATATTTCTCTTCCAACAGAAATATCCACAGTACACTCTGACAGTACAGGCAGCAGATATGGAGGGAGAAGGGTTATCTGGACAAGCACAAGTAATCCTCAAGGTCAGAGATAATATCAATGTTCTCTTTTTCACGAGGGGGTCTTAAGAATCACTCCATGTTTGCAAATTTAGCCGAGGTGTCAAATAGATTGTGGGCTGGCCCAGTGTTGGGCACCATTGCGCTTAGTGTGGTGATGTCAACATTACTACAAAGGAGTGAAATGCTCTTTTTAAATTCCTTGGCAAATTTTCTGAGAGCACTTTTTATGAATAGTGGTTTAATAGTAGTTCGGGATGATCCAAAATTAGCTTAAAGCTATCAAAATAATTTGGAGAAACAACAAGGTGTGTTAAAGAGATATTGTGCCATATCAAGAGGGCTGTGCTTCCATGTTGAACAAATTTGTACCACAAGGTGGTGCAACAACTTTTATATAACCAGGCTACATATTAAAAAGATATTTCTATGTCCAGTGTTGACCTTCATTAACTGAGGGCTAAAAACCAACATCAAAAGTAAAAAAATGATAGCAGTAGCAACATTGTCACTGTGAAAATGCTGCCCCTTGTTTTCAAAATGTGGTAGTTAGCAGTCAGTTGTTGTGATTACCTTCTTAAGATACTTTTTGGAGGCACTTTAAAAACCTGTGTTTGAATAACAGGTGGTGGAGAGCCAGTAGTCCTGGAAAAGCTTCAGGTCTCCTGTTCCTGCTTGGTGAGTTTAACTACACTGAGTTGTCCAATAGTGAACTACACTAATCGTCATCACTTCCCCTTATTGTAACATTTCTAGAATTAATATTAACATCACCTAACTTCAGACAACAAGTAGTGCTTCTTAAATAACTCACAAGGAGCTGGCACTCTTGCCTTACTGTTACAGAATCTACATTTCTGGATAGAACAAAAGTGAAACAAAAATTTAGCTTTTTAAAATAACACACAAACAGTAATTTCTGATTTGTTCCACTTACTGCATTTCCACTGATCCTGAGTCAGTTTGACCCCTTGAAGAAAAACATTGTTCACCCTGGTTTGGTAGCTCTGTATTGATATGCTAAGAACTTTGCTTTGTGTTTTACAAAACAGAGAAGCGGAGAGAAGGAGCACAAAGACATCAGAGACATCTATCACTGCACTGGAAGCTGATTCTATATGACGCTCTCTTCATATACATGTGTGAATGTTAGATAGCAAGCACTTACATAGAAAAAAGTGCTTGTGTAGATGGGTGTGAATGCGTGAATGAGGCAGGTTGTGTAAAGCGCTTTGAGTGCTCAGAGTGTTAAATAAGCGCTATATAAGAACCAGTCCATTTATCATTCATCTGAGCAGTTAAAATGATCAAAGCTAGTTTGTCAGTGATCATGTGACAATAAAATCCCAGCATAGTTCTTCACATGTAAGCATTTTGTAGGTGGTGGGAAGTTCTGCATATGTAGGAAGGTCTTAGAAAACTTGCAGGGGGAGCTGTGTATCTGCTACTTTTCTTTTCCATGATTATTGTGGGACTAGAATGCTATGGAGGGCTCTTTCAAGTGATTTTCTTACTCTGTTGTAATCAAAACCTAAGAAAACAAAAGATTGAAATGGTGTAAACCAAAGTCAGCAGCTGCGTAAACAATAGATTTGATGATGTGTTGGAACATGATCATGCTGTCACTGAGGAATACACTTCTTTATAGTAAATGAAACTAATTGAGAGTATCAGTATCTGAGCATAAAAGTTCACAGTTGGTTATGTTGAAAAGTACCTTTAAATTCCAAAGAAATCAGGTACTGTTACTTTATCTTGATGCACACTCAAAATACAGTACTAGTAGCACTTACAAGTTTGTAGAACAAACTTGTAAGTGGATGTTGTGTAGAAAGTCGAGATATTTTGGAGGAAGTGTATGATGACAGGGATCATTTTGCTGTTATGTTCAGTACTGAGACATGCCAAATGACATTTCAGATCTAGTTACCGCTTCATGAATTGAACACACAATCCAGTCAGTATTGTCTTATTTAAAATACACCTGGTGCTGCATATTATTTTTACTTAATAACACGGTTATACTGCAATTATAGTTTTTATTTATGCCATTGTTAGTGGGCTTTTCTTCCCAGCAAATAGACTGACTAACACAGATAAATATATTCCTGCAAAAACTATCAACGCATGTCCGTTTTGACCTCAGAGAAATCTTTATTCAGCCTAAAGATCAGAAAACAGAACTATCTCTGTCATTGCACCAACCTTTACATTTGTCAAATATCGTTTTTTTTTTAATATAGTGTGTGCTGTGTTGTCAGTTGATCTGGAACAATGGCTCAACATAAGAACCACATGAATGCCGGGACCCCAGGTTACCCACCAAAACATTGCATTGTAACAAAATGGCCAGTGTTAATCACCAGTAAGTGTTTTTTTAACATTGTGACCCAATACTGTATAGTCAAAGTTCTTTTAATATGGCCTGCTGTGTAAAGCACAAATAAATAATGTCCATGTACTATACATGTATAAGAAAAGAAAATGGGATTGTTGTTCTTTTTTTTTTTTTACAGTAACTGTCTATACTGTATCTCTTGCTGTGCTGCCTCTTATATCCTCTTAAAGCCAATAAAATTAAGCATCAAAAATCACCAGGTCAAAACTGGGACTTTTTTTTTATACACTACCATGAAAACATGCAAACACAACACTCTAATTTGGTGCTCTTGCTTTGTAAACGTGGGAGAAACATTTGTAAGTCCTTTGATCTTGCATGAAGAAGAAGAGTGTTTGCCGAATTGAATGTTATCCCTGCCACATGCCACTGTCCCTCATTGCCTGAAATCAGCAACAATAGTCCCAGTCCCCAAGTCCACCACCATCAGTGGCCTCAATGACTGCAGACCCACAGACGCAATTTCCACTGCCCTCCACTCCACTCTGCATCACCTAGAGAACCCTGGGACTTCAGTAAGGATGCTCTTCATTGATTTCAGCTCGGCCTTTAATATCATCATCCCAGACATCCTCATAGCCAAGCTGATCAAAAACTTTCTTACAGACCGATCACAATCTGTCAAGGTTGGCAACCAGAGATCATCCACCCTGTCACTCAGCACTAGCTCACCATAGGGATATGTGCTGAGTCCTCTACTATACACCGTCTACATCAGTGACTGCACCCCAACGCATCCCTGCAACATCATCATCAAATTTGCAGACGACACCACTCTGATGGTGTCGTCTGCCCAGCAGTGCCTCCATTTCCTGAGGGTCCTGAGATGGAACAGGCAGCAGTCTGACCTACTAGTCTCCTTCTATCATGCCACAATCGAGAGTGTGCTTGTGCACGCCATCCCCGTGTGGTACACCGGTTGCACAACAACTGATAAGAAGAGACTCCAGAAGGTCATCAGAACTGCAGAGAAGGTAACCATGTTTTTGAGCTTTGTAATAACATTTCTATTTCAACACTGGGCAGCGACTGGTTCAGGCTTCCCAGCTGCCTGTCACTGCAAGTCACAGCTTGTTGGTGGAGTAACGCCATGTTATTTAAAGTCCAGCCTGCTGACTATGTTGCTTTCACTTATAGGTCTGAGCTCTCAATGCACTCTGTCAGGCAAGCACAGCGACTCACTCACTTTACAAAATTTGGTCTGTCTCTCGTGCTTAGAGAACTTCAAGGGGGAGCTGTGTATCTGCTACTTTTCTTTTCCATGATTATTGTGGGACTAAAATGCTGTGTGAAATACTACAAGAAAATGTTAATTTATTGTATTGGAAAAGATTTTTGCAATTTCTGTTTTGTCCATGATTCAGAGAAGGGAAAGGTACAAGGATTGTCATTTAGGTTGTTTTTTCTTCTTTTTTATGATTGTCATATTAAAAAGAAGTTTAATTTTAGAATGAACTTCCTGCGTCCAAATATCAACTTAAAACTGCACAAAGTTACATATTTTGTTGAACAATATCTTTCGAATTTTTTTAATAGTAATAATGAAACAAAAACAAAAAACTGAACGAAATCAACCTAAACAAGAACAGCGATCTCCTAAAGAGCTGAAAAGATTTAAGCTCTGTGCCACCTCAAATGTCTTGTCATCACGTCTGTTAAACAACATAGTCTGATTCAAACAAATTAAATCAAACAGGCCTCTAGTGTGAAAGGGTCTGTAATAATGCTGACCATTTAGAGAGTCACCGTCAACTCTTTTTACAGATTTTCGTTTGTAATTTTCTTCTAAAGCCATTTTGATTAGGGCTTCCATAAAAAACAAGGACTCAAATTGAAAGTACGGTCTCCAACAAACAAGATCAGACAAGTGGGCCGTCTGTAGTAGGTACTCTGGGAATTCAGACTCAAATATGTTCCTGTCTGTTTAGTAGCAGGTTATTAGCAAGATATACACGATAAATTAACTGTGGATTAAACTGTTTGTTTCTCTCTTATTCCACCGCTTCTCTGCTGTGATGTCAAATATCAATTCCAGACTCGCGTCTCTACTGTGATGTCAAATATCGATACCAGACTCGACTCTCTACTGTGATGTCAAATATAAATTCCAGACTCGAGTCTCTACTCTGATGTCAAATATTGATACCAGACTCGACTCTCTACTGTGATGTCAAATATCAATGCTAGACTCGACTCTATACTGTGATGTCAAATATCAATACCAGAGAAGGTTCTCTGCGGTGATGTCAAATATCAATTCCAGACTCGCGTCTCTGCTGTGATGTCAAATATCAATGCCAGATCGCGTCTCTGCTCTAATGTCAAATATCAATGCCAGAATCGTCTCTCTGTTCTAATGTCAATTATCAATGCCAGACTAGCGTCTCTACTGAGATTTCAAATATCAATAACAAAGAAGATTCTCTGCTGTGATGTCAAATATCAATTCCAGACTCGCGTCTCTACTGTGATTTCAAATATCAATACCAGAGAAGATTCTCTGCTGTGATGTCAAATATCAATACCAGTGAAGATTCTCTGCTGTGATGTCAAATATCAATGCCAGAATCGCGACTCTGCTGTGATGTCAAATATCGATGCCAGACTCACCTCTCTACTGTGATTTCAAATATCAATGCCAGACTTGCGTCTCAGCTGTGATATCAAATATGAATGCCAGACCCGCCTCTCTCCTGTGATGTCAAATATCAATGCCACATTCGCCTCTGTACTGTGATGTCAAATATCAATAAAAGACTCAACTCTCTGGTGTGATGTCAAATATCAATACTAGACTCGACTCTATACTGTGATGTCAAATATCAATACCAGATTCGCGTCTCTACTGTGATGTCAAATATCAATTCAAGACTCGTATCTCTACTGTGATGTCAAATATCGATACCAGACTCGACTCTCTAGTGTGATGTCAAATATCAATTCCAGACTCGACTTTCTACTGTGATGTCAAATGTCAATGCTAGACTGGACTCTATACTGTGATGTCAAATATCAATACCAGAGAAGATTCTCTGCGGTGATGTCAAATATCAATTCCAGGCTCGCGTCTCTGCTGTGATGTCAAATATCAATGCCAGATAGCGTCTCTGCTCTAATGTCAAATATCAATGCCAGAATCGTCTCTCTGCTCTAATGTCAATTATCAATGCCAGACTATCGTCTCTACTGAGATTTCAAATATCAATACCAGAGAAGATTCTCTGCTGTGATGTCAAATATCAATTCCAGACTCGCGTCTCTACTGTGATGTCAAATATCAATGCTAGACTCGACTCTATACTGTGATGTCAAATATCAATACCAGAGAAGACTCTCTGCGGTGATGTCAAATATCAATACCAGATTCGCGTCTCTGCTGTGAGGTCAAATATCAATACCAGAGAAGATTCTCTGCGGTGATGTCAAATATCAATACCAGTTTCGCGTCTCTGCTGTGATGTCAAATATCAATACCAGAGAAGATTCTCTGCGGTGATGTCTGTTAAGAGATTTCTTAGGATTTTGGGATTTTTATTATGTTATGCTTAAAAGTACGTTTCATTATCTAAATGTCCAAAAGTTGAATCTGTTCATCTGGACGTAGCGTTTTGTGGGAGAAACGTTTCGTCACTCATCCAAGTGACTTCTTCAGTCTCAGCTGACTGCAGGTTTCCCCAAACCTTATAAACAGGACATTTGCATAATGACTGAAACCAGCCCACTGAAGGAACAATGGGCTGTGAGGTCAGTTCCTTAATCATAATTATGCAAATTCCCATGACCCATTAGAGGGTGATAGACTGTCTGAAGCAGTTAGAACAAGACAAGGCTTTTGACCGGACCTCATACCACAGGCTGTACCCAGGGGAGTCTACACCAAGTCTGTATGGTTTACCGAAAATACATAAGCAGGGTGCACCTTTAAGACCGATTGTCTGCATGATCAACTCGGTCACCTATAACATCTCCAAGTTTCTGGCTTCAATCCTCAACCCGCTGGTGGGCAGCTCTGAACACCACATCCAGAACACCCTGGATTTTGTTGAGAAGGTGAGAGATGTCATTATGGAGGCAGATGAAACCATGGTCTCGTACGACGTTACATCTCTCTTCACTTGCATCCCAGTCACGGAAGCGTTGGAGGTAGTCCGTAAGAGATTACAGGATGACACCAACCTCAGCAACAGGACCACTCTCAGCATCGACCAAGTGTGTTTGCTTTTGGAACTGTGTCTTCATTCCACCTACTTCACATACAAGGGTCAGTTCTACAGGCAGAAACATGGGTGTGCCATGGGCTCCCCAGTTTCACCCATCGTGGCCAATTTGTACATGGAAGAAGTGGAAAAGAGGGCGTTGTTATCCTACCCTGGAACACCACCAAGCCATTGGTTCAGATATGTGGATGACACCTGGGTGAAAATCAAATCTCAGGACGTACTACACTTCACGGATCACATTAACTCGGTGGACCGACACATCAAATTCACCAGGGAGGATATGAAAAGTGGCAGGTTAGCCTTCTTAGACTGTGAGATTTCCATCAGTAATGGGGGACATCTAAAAGCTGACGTGTACCGTAAACCTACGCATACGGATCAGTATCTAAGGTTTGACTCTCATCATCCACTGGAGCACAAACTGGGTGTCATCAGGACGCTACAACACAGAGCGAACACCATCCCCACTGACACAGCGGCCAGGGAGGCAGAAGAACAGCACATCAAGAAGGCCCTGAGTAAATGTGGTTATCCCAGCTGGACTTTTGTCAAAGCTGGGAAGGCACCTAAAGAAAGCTCCAGCCGATCCAGGAGAGAAGGACAACCGCTGCCCAGGCGAAAACCTGTAGTGATCCCATATGTGTCAGGAGTATCGGAACAGTTGAGACGCATTTTTTCTAAACACCGGGTCTCTGTGGCTTTTAAACCCCAAAACACGCTGCGCCAAAAACTGGTCCACCCCAAGGATCGGGTCCCCCGACACAAACAGAGTAACATAGTGTACGCTGTTAAGTGCCAGGAGGATTGCCAGGATTTATACATCGGGGAAACCAAACAACCTCTGGCGAAGCGGATGGCACAACACAGAAGAGCTACCTCGTCAGGCCAGGACTCTGCAGTCTATTTACACCTACAGGCCAGTGGACACTCTTTCAAGGATGAGGATGTACACATCCTGGACAGGGAGGAACGCTGGTTTGAGCGCGGAGTCAAGGAGGCCATTTACGTGAAAAGGGAAAGACCATCTCTGAATCGAGGAGGGGGCCTAAGGGTACATCTTTCGCCATCTTACAATGCTGCGATTGCAGCCATTCCCCAACTCTCTGTGAATGGGACTCATGGCCATTGATCAGTGTTCTTTGATCAGTGTGTTTTGGTCAGTGATTGTTGATCAATGGTCATGGGAATTTGCATAATTATGATTAAGGAACTGACCTCACAGCCCATTGTTCCTTCAGTGGGCTGGTTTCAGTCATTATGCAAATGTCCTGTTTATAAGGTTTGGGGAAACCTGCAGTCAGCTGAGACTGAAGAAGTCACTTGGATGAGTGACGAAACGTTTCTCCCACAAAACGCTACGTCCAGATGAACAGATTCAACTTTTGGAGATTTACTTACCTGGATGATTGAGAATGCATCAAGAAATTATCTAAATGTGTTTGCTCTTTTCAGTATTCAGCTTAAACTCTGCAACTCTGTGCAGACTCCTAAATGGGGAAGTTACACAGGAAGCCTGCAGTTCTATTTTCTCTCTTCCTGTATGTGCTCTCTGAATAAAGACTCTTCCTTTTTACTGCAGCGGTGCGAGTCTCCCTGAGTCTCAACCGTGTACACGTTAACCTGTCTGAGCATTTTATTCCGACCTGGGTTGCAATACAGGAAAACTCCTGACAATGTCAAATATCAATACCAGATTCACGTCTCTGCTGTGATGTCAAATATCAATACCAGAGAAGATTCTCTGCGGTGACGTCAAATATCAATTCCAGACTCGACTTTCTACTGTGATGTCAAATATCAATACCAGAGAAGATTCTCTGCGGTGATGTCAAATATCAATTCCAGACTCGCGTCTCTGCTGTGATGTCAAATATCGTTGCATGAATCGCGACTCTGCTGTGATGTCAAATATCAATGCCAGACCAGGTTCTTTGCTGTGATTTCAAATATCAATGCAAGACCCGCCTATCTGCTCTGATGTCAAATATCAATGCGAGACTCGCCTCCCTGCTGTGATGTCAAATATCAATACCAGAATTGACTCTCTGCTGTGATGTCAAATATCAATGCCAGAACCGCTTCTTTGCTGTGATGTCAAATATCAATGCAAGACTCGCCTCCCTGCTGTGATGTCAAATATCAATACTAGACTTGCGTCTCTGCTGTGATGTCAAATATCAATATTGGACTCGCCTTTTTGCTTTGATGTCAAATATCAATACCAGACACAACTCTCTGATCTGATGTCAAATATCAATACCAGAGTTGACTCTCTACTGTGATATCAAATATCAATAACAGACTTACCTTTCTGCTGTGATGTCAAACATAAATACAGGACTCGCGTCTCTGCTGTGATGTCAAATATCAATGCCAGACTTGCCTCCGTGCTGTGATGTCAAATATCAATACCAGACTCGCCTCTCTGCTGTGATGTCAAATATCAATGCCAGACCCGCTTCTTTGCTGTGATGTCAAATATCAATGCTAGACTTGCCTCACCTTCCTGCTGTGATGTCAAATATCATTTTAAATATTAAATATTACAAATATTTTTTCTCTGGTCATGGGCCTTGGGTCGTGTTGTGAGTTCCTTTGTTGTTTACACCTGTTGTTAAAAAGAAAGAAAAAAAGGGTGGATGTCATGATATGCGTGAACAGTTGTTGTTTAAGGTGCAGTTTGTGGGAAAGCCAGAGGAGGGTGGTGTTGTGTGCATAATAAAAAGTGATGTCGAAGGTGTCCCGTCTGCTCCCCGAATCAATATCATAAAAGTACCTTGACGCACAGTGCTCATATATATGTATGCTCTTATCTGCACCCTGGTACACAGTGCTCATATGTGTGCACTCTTATATGTACCCCGAGCATGTACCCTGACAAACAGCGTTCATATATATGTGTATATGTGTGTGCTCTTCTCTGCACCCTGTGCATATATACAGCACTCGTATATATGGGTACACTCTTATCTCCAGATAAAAAGAATTTTTTTTTCTGCCAGTCTGTAGCCGCCTCGGTCACCGGTCCGAGTGTCACATGAACTGAACTTCAGGTAAGAAGTTATGACCTGCAGTCTATCTGGGTCAGATATAAACCAAGTTCAGGTGTATTTTATTTTCGTTGTGCTGACTTTTTGCAGTCAGTTACAATAACTCGTACTGCGTACTAGCCAACATGACGGAGTTTATATACTGCTGGGCAGGTGCTATGATGTTACTGATAGTGAACTGTATTTTATTCATAAGGTTAGTTATTAGAGTTGTCAACCGCCCCCTAAAAATGGAATCGTCCCATATTCAGAGAAAATATCACATGTTTCGTATTGAGGTGAAAAGGAACGCAATTTGTCCCGTAGGTTCTTTCAGCTACAATGAAAAAAAGACACAAAGCTAGAGTTAGTCTGTGTCTTTACGCTGCACAGCTGTTTCTTCTTCTCTCATTCTCTCCCCTCCCTCTCCTGCTGCTATTTCAATCATGAAAATGATCAATGATCAGCTGATCGGCTTTTCTGTCGCAAGTCCAGTCTCTCTTGTGTTTGTTTATCACCCACTTTGCACCAGAAAGAATAACCCAGCGGAGGTCGTGTTAAACAACAGCAGCACGTTTAAGCTTGATAAGCTGTTGTTAGAATTTATGTAATATTACCTTCTAGTATCAGCTGATGTTTGCTGGAGCCACAGCCGTAAAAGCTGTTGGTCATGATGTCGGTTTGGATATGTGGTGAGAGGGAAACATGAAGATGAAACCAGGAGATGTCCTTACTGAATCATCAGAGCTGAACAGGTGATGGAGAAACAGGTTTACCTTTTAGGTGACATGAATGAGTTGAAGGGAAGTTGTGGACTGTTTCTGAGCGATAAATAACACCAGGATCCTTTTCTACATAGCTGACAGCTGGTAACTGTGCAGGGGCGGGTCTACCAAAACCAGGGGGGCCTGGTAGGGCATTAACAGAGAAAACGGAGCACAAAGAAATACTTTTTTTTCTTATTCTCATTTAAAATGTCTAGCTTTTCACAAATAATTATCTGTATCTTACAACAAACGTTTTCATCTGATGTAAAATGTATAGAAATCCATTATTGTACATAGTGATTTTCTTTTCAGAAGTACTGTATATGATGCCAGTATTTCCCACATTTTCTAGATTCTTTACCAGTACTGTGTAAAATGCCATAAAAAAGTCTCATTCTTTCTCACCTCTCTTTCTGTCTCATTTAACTTTTTAAAGGTTGCCATGTTAGAAAAAATATTTTACCCTGCCATGCTGTTAATTGATGTGGTAAATAAATAGTTTATGAAAATATCACTAAATCTGTCATTTATTAGTTTTAATATTCAGTAATGATCATGTCTCACCTCTAGTCTTCTCTGTCTTAATTTCAGGTTTCCACCATGTGTTTTAGATATTTCAGGAGGTTAACTCGACCAAGCAGTCTTTGGGTTTCGGCTAAGTACTGTTTAGAATACCAGAATAGGGAGGATGGTGTAGGTTTAAGTTTATTAGATTGATACATATATAACAACAAGACAGTGTACATCACTGTCACAACAGTGTTTGTTTTCATTCAAAGGCTTTATGGTTTTACCTATAATGGTGGGCCGGTCTCTAGTCAAAATGCCCGGGCTGATTTTTTGTCCCAGTCCAGCCCGATATGCACCTCATCTGCAGTCTGGAGTTACCTACATCTTCCTACGCGGAAGGCAGAATTTCCGAGTTCCGAGTACAATCGAAAGCACCATGACTGCAGTTTCTGTGTTGGACGTAAAAAGTGCATGTGACGCTGTGACGTAAGCTAAAATCATGGCGGCAGTCAACGACGGTCCAGGCGTGGGATTTCTCTCATGGAAATATGCACATTATTTTTTCCTTTCTGTTACTAGGTGGCACAGTGCACTTGTGGCAGGATAGTGCTAACACGCAAGCAAGCTAGAAGACTGGCATCCTTGCTGGGTATCCAGTTAGGGAAGCAACACATTCATAAGAGAATTCTGAGTAAAACTAAAGTTTCTTTCCCTAGTAACTAGTTACTTTGAAAGTAACAAGTAGCTTGAAGTAACTGAGTTACTTTTGATAGAAGTGACTTGCAATGTAACTAAGTTACTAATTTAAAACAACTTACCCAACACTGGAACTCTTATATGCACCCTGTGTATATGCAAAGTTACACGTACACGTTATCTGCAGTGAAATTGGACCCCTACCGACCATACATACATAGCACAAACATCACATTGGGAAGACAGGTTGGAGAGAGGTAGAATAGTAAGAATAACAATGAAAATACACAACATCAGAGACAAGAGGCAGCTGGGGCGTAGTCCTGGGGGGAAAACCAGAGTCTGTTAACCCTGTGGAAGGAGGACGGCCACGGCGAGGGGCCTGGGCTGGCATTACATGACTGTCCGCAAGAATATGTGTGTCAACACACACAGTTTCCGTACGACGCCCAAAACAAAATGTTTCTGGCCCGGTTCGATAACCCTAAACGGGCCGTCATACAGCAGATGCAGAGGCGTCCTGTGGGTATCGTGCCTGACAAAAACAAACTTAGCAGTCTCTAAAGTCTTTGGAACAAAAGTGTCAGGCAGGCAATGGTGCACCAGACCAGGAACCTGAAGAGAGTGCAAAAGTGGGCTGAGGGATAGCACAGATGGATCAAAGCAGGGGGGAGGGTTCTCAGGCAAGAATTCTCCAGGCACGCGGAGGGGCTGACCAAACACTAGTTCAGCTGGGGACGCGCCGAGATCCTCCTTAACCGCAGAGCGTAGCCCAAGCAAAACCCACGGGAGGCGGTCAACCCAAGTGCCATTTTTTAAGGAAGCGCGAAAAGCAGCCTTAAGCAACCTGCGGAACCGCTCACACATCACATTAGCTTGCGGGTTGTATGCGGTTGTGCGCTTGGCCCCCAGTCCATCAGCCATAGCTGACCAAAGCTCTGAAACAATCTGTCTGAGGTAATGTTCGCAGAGGGCCGAAACGTGAAACCCAGGTTGACAAAAATGCCTTGGCCACCATTGCCGCGGTAGTGGACGCCAGGGGGACTGCCTCCGGACACAATAGTCAACAATAGTCAAAAGGTGCGTAAAACCTTGTGACTGCAGCAGAGGACCCACCAGATCAACATGCACACGATCGAAATGTTTGCTGGGGATGAAGAACTTCTCCAGGGGTGCCTTGGTGTGTTTATGAACCTTCGCGCGCTGGCATGGAATGCACACCGCCGCCCATTCTTTCACCGATTTGCGAAGGCCCAGCCAAGCAAACTTAGAGCTGACCAGTTTAACAGAGGCCCGGACCCCCAGATGAGAGAGTATGTACCGAGTCAAAAACACGGCGACGCCAATAAATGGGAACTACCGGGCAAGGGCGGCCGGTGGAAACGTCACAGACCAGGAGAGGGGCCGCCATCCTGCACAGTTCTGTCCTCCAGTATGAGGCCCGTCTGCGCGGATTTAAGCGCGAGGATGTCTGGGTCACCGCTCTGATCGGCAGCCATGACGGAGTAGTCCATGTCGACAAACACGGGAGAAACCATCGCACGGGACAAACAGTCAGCCACGTGGTTGGACTTACCAGCCATGTGCTGAATGTCCATGGTAAACTCAGAAATGGCTGCCAACTGGCGCTGCCGGCGCGGACTCCATGGATCAGAAACTTTGGACATTGCAAATGTCAAGGGTTTGTGGTCCACGTATGCGGTAAAGTGACGACCCTCGAGAAAAAAACGGAAATGACGGGTCGCCAGGTGGAGGGCTAGTAGCTCTCTGTCAAAAATGCTGTAATTGCATTCGCTGTCTCGTGGTGTACTGCTGAAAAAGGTGAGCGGTTGCCAGACACCCGAGATTCGCTGTTCCAGCACCACACCCACCACTATGTCCGATGCATCGGTGGTCAACACAATCTGCGTCGATGGGGATGGGTGGGTCAGAAGGGCAGCATTAGCTAACGACGACTTAGCATCAGAAAACATGGACGGATGGATGGATGCGTTCCAGAAACCAGTCAACTGAGTCATTAGCCTTCCTACCTTTTAACGCCCCATAAAGGGGCTGCAGCAGATGCGAAATGAGAAAACGGTTTTTTACAGGAAAACGGTTGTAAAAATTCACCATCCCCCAAAATTCCTGCAGTGCCTTAACAGATGTGGGATGCGGAAAATCGGAAACAGCTCGGACTTTGTCAGGCAACGGAACCGCACCCTAGGTGGAAATACGGTGCCGCAGAAAGTTGGGAACCGGCAACCCAAACTGGCATTTTGACGGATTAATGATCAGTCCATGCTCCGCCAAACGCTGAAAAACCTGATGCAGATGGAACATGTGCTGCTCCTCCGAGCTGCTGGCCACCAGTATATCATCAAGATATACAAAAACAAAGGGCAGCCCGCGCAAGACCGAGCCTATCAACCTCTGGAAGGTTTGGGCGGTACCTTTAAGGGCCGAAAGGCATGTCCACAAACTCGAAAAGGACGAAAGGTGTAATGTGTCATTGTGACATTATTGAAACGGCGGAAATCCCCACAAGGTCGCCACCGCCCGTCAGATTTGGGCATCATGTGTAATGGGGAAGCCCAGGCACTATTCGAACGCTGGACGATGCCCAGGCACTGGGCAAACTCCTCCTGAGTGACAGCCAGTTTGGCAGGGTTGATGCGGCGCGCACGCATGAACACTGGGGCCCTACTGTAGTTATACAATGGTCCACCCCGTGCTTCGTCACAGTGCTCGAGAAAGTGGGGACAGTGAGTGAGGGAAACTCAGAAAGCAAACACTGAAAAGCGTTACCCGAAGCTACTGAGTTAGCATGCACCACGGGCTGAGCACCCCGAGTCAAACAGGGTAATGAAGAAAATGACACAGCGTCAATTAAACGTCTGTTAGCAACATCAAGCAGCAGTCTGTGAGCACAAAGAAATTCAGCGCCTATTATAGGCACAGAGCTAGCAGCAACTATAAAGTTCCACTCAAAGTCACTGTCATGAAAGCAAACAGTCACCGACCTTTCACCGAAGGTTTTGATGGGGGAGCCATTAGCCGCAGTTAGCAGTGGCCTGCAGCCCTCAGCTAGCCTGTCCGAGTCAGCCGGGGGAAGAAGGCTCTTCTGTGAGCCAGAGTCCACTAGGAAATGCCTCCGCGAGCGTGAGTCCTCTGTGAAAAGCAGCCTTTCCTTGTTGCCAGCGTTCGCAGCTGCTACAGAGTGCTGGCGGTCCCGTTTCCCTGGGTCTTGAAACTGCAAGGTGGCTTCGCTCCAAAACACTGGTGATAAAAACAAAGCCCTTTTCCGCGGTGCAGTGATTCCAGCCACCGTGGACAAGTCAGAGGGCCCCTGGAGTATCGGTGAGGGGGCAGGAGAAGCCGCTGGTGAGTCTGGGACAATCGCCTAGACACCGAAACTCCTGGTAGCCAGGAGGATACTGTAGGCTTAAAGAAATTATTTTACGGTTACTGTTCATAACCATCATCTTTATCATTGCATTAATTATCATTTCATCAAAGCATTTATTGAAGCTGTTGGCATTATGTCATAATTTGTATTACAGGGGTTATCATAATCACATTTTTATTACAGGTGCAGTTATAACCACTTTAAATCGTTGAGTTAAATCTATAATCTTAAAAGCTTATATGCTGAGTATATTGTTGCAGTAAAAATAGTAGCGGAGCAAAGGCCTGAGTGTATTCAGCAACATGTTGCACTAGAGTTTACTTGACAACAGGTGACAGAAGGAGGACGAGTCCATGGGGACCTCAAAGGCCTGAGATCATCACCATATTTGGAAGAGGATCCCAAAAAGGGGAACTTCTGTGTCTGCATTTATCTCTTAAAATTGATCATTGTCTGTAAAAGAGGCAAATAATGTTCTTAAGAGGCAAATATGTGCTTGTAAACGCAAGAGGGGGCGTTATAATACCCTGATGTTATAAAAGCAATCTGAAGTGTATTTTTGGGCGGAGATCTATAGCTGATGTTTTGCAGTTTACATCTCGCCACGCTGCGTGTATTCATTAAAATCAATTGTTTGACCAAGCTCTTCTGGACCATCATTGTTTTACTCTCGTCCGCAATATCGGACCCTTAACATTTGGTGCATTGGCCGGTGGTTGAGGAGGGAGAGAGTTGGAGGTTAAGACGGAGAGGGTCCGAGGTGCTCGAATGAGCAGACACGAGTCAGTGGTCGAAGTGAGTTGACATAAGCCGGCTTATTCAAAGGTAAGGCACTACCTGTTGAATTAAAGTGTGCCAAATTGGACATTGAAAATTTAAGTCTACTCACTGAAATTACCGGTAAATGTCTGTTTTGATTTTGGTGAAAATCTCATGAGAATTGAAGTTGAACATGATAATGAAACGTTGAAAGTGACAGTACTGAGGATTTAAAGCAGTTGGACTGCTGAGTGAATTTAGGATAATAGGTAATTGGTGAATTGTTTGTGACAGTAAAGTCTCAATTGAATATAAAGCTGGGCTTGGACACCAATATAATTGCTTGTGTAATTTATGCATTTATCTCTTAAAATTGATCATTGTCTGTAAAAGAGGCAAATAATGTTCTTAAGAGGCAAATATGTGCTTGTAAACGCAAGAGGGGGAGTTATAATACCCTGATGTTATAAAAGCAATCTGAAGTGTATTTTTGGGCGGAGATCTACAGCTGATGTTTTGCAGTTTACATCTCCCCACGCTGCGTGTATTCATTAAAATCAATTGTTTGACCAAGCTCTTCTGGACCATCATTGTTTTACTCTCGTCCTCAATATCGGACCCTTAACAATACGATCCGCCTCTTCCGCAAGGGAGCGGTAATCCTTCGTGGCCAATAGCAGGGAGTTGGCAAGGCCAGCACACACCGGAGCCGGCAGCTATCGGAGGAAGAGGTGGGTGAACAGGAATCCTCTGTCATCCGTGCCCAGTAAGGACAGCATGCTCTCCATGAGCTCGAGAGCGGTACCATCGCCCAGGGCCACGAGGCAGAGGAGTTTCTCGGCCCGCTCAGCATCAGAGAGGGAGTAACGCCGCTGCAGCAGCGCCTTGAGGGCGGTGTATTTGCCTTGGGCGGGGGGTCCCAGAGGGGAGTCAGCGGGTGGACAGCGGATCAAGTGAGGCCACCACATGGTGGTATTTGGTATTGACAGCTGAAAGTCCGGCAGCAGCCAATGCTCCCAGGCTTAGCATGTTCGCCACAGGGGTCACCAATGTGGATGTATTTAAAGACGACAGAATATTTCTCAGTCTAAGGAGCTTGGAAAGAAAAGTGTCTGGACTTCTTTAAGTTGCTTGAAGACATTTCACCTCTCATCCGAGAAGCTTCTTCAGTTCTAGGGTCAAATGGTGGAGAGTCCCAGATTTAAACCACGTGGGAGTATCCCCCCAAAGAGGGAAAATAGGACCACCTGATGATCCTCTGCCTAATCACATGAGCCAAGGTGTGAAAACGGGTGTGGGTCACAATAGGGCTTTGGAGCGTGATGTCACGGGGGTGGGTGGTGACAGGGGATTTCTTTAAATCACCCTGCTGTTCTTCAGTTGAGACGTCTGAGTCAGAAAACACACAAACACTGCAGAAGTTTTTCACTCGCGAGGGGCAGTCATAGAACGCTCGAACTGCGCCCCACGACTGCCTGCGACATTTATTTATACAAGATTGTCTATATTGTGTGTGTGTGTGTGTGTGTGTGTGTGTGTGTTACATAGATAACATCATCACTCCAGTAGCGGGTTATTCCCCTTCACTGCATCTGCATGTTCTTCTAAAAGAGCTGAGGTTTCACTTCTCTGTTCTCTGAAGACAGGAAGCGGCTAGTAGCTGCACACAAGTTACTAGGTGAAAAGTCATTTAAACATGTGCTTATATATCATATAGCTGATCATATTATACAATATTCTCTTAACAGCGTAGAAAGGATTTTGGCCCGATCCGCCATTTTGGGGGTCTAGCACAAGTGAAAAGGGAGCGAAGGCACACACAACAGCCATGGTTCGTATTTGCTGTGTGGTCGGCTGCAATGTTCGATCGCACGACCGGCAAGAGAATAAGCTTGAAAAGGGTTTACCTTTTCATTCTTTCCCAACCTGGAAGCAACATGAGGCAGCTCGTGTATCGATGTTATCAAACGAAGGCGTCTAGCCTGGATAGCAGCTGTGAGACGAGCTGATATCCAGCTCTCTTCCATCTCCAAATATCTGTTGGTGCTCCAGACATTTTCATTCCGGTAAGTTCTAAATATGTTCATATCACTCTTTATAGCCTATTAGTTTTATTTTTGATGCGCTCTGAGGTCATAGCAAATTAGAACAAACATCCTACTGAGTGATTCTGCAGAACTACCTTCTATTTATAGAGTTTCTAATTATTTGGCATTATTGCAGCAAACCAGCCTATGAAATGGATGAAACACATCGTGACTGGGTTCCAGCGCTACATAAGGGACCTGCTTCAAACATACCACCATGCCAATCAGATTACTTCTTCCATGTGAGGGTGAAGAGGTGACCCTTCAGGATAAGATGGTGAAGGTTTGCTGCGTTTGTTGAAACTTGCTCCTGTTAAATATTCTTAAGTCTTTTGCTGTATAAATAGTGGTATTTTTTTTTCAAAAGATACAGTAAATAATGTTAGTAGTGGGTGATATCATGTAAACACTGTCATGATTTTGTGTAAACATTTTATCTTTTATAAACTATAAATAACATGGATTCTATATTGTAACTGATGTGATTTTCTATAAAGTGGTTTTAATAATAAAATTTTTGAACAGTGGTACTCAGTCAGTACATATTCAGTAAATGCAAATTATTTACATGGCAGTGCACTTCAGGCATAAATCTAGACCTCTACATAAAACATTATGGCATTATAGCAGTGACAACTCCTCCACAGTAGCAGGTGGGATTTTTCTTTTTTGAGGACGGCTCCTTTTACCATTCACTACGGATGGTCTGTTTATGTTTTGATCAAGAGCCTTTTTTTGGGCAGCTGAAGAGGAGAAGTCTATCTTATGGCCAACCTCTGGCTGTATCTTGGTCATATTACCAGGCAAAACCCAGTATGCAGGTTCATCTGTAACAGTCCTTGTGCCACAGATCCGCACTGTTGCTTCTACATTAAACAGAAGAGCAGTGACATGGGTGCAGGTCTCCACGACTCCGGCCATACAGGTGCAGTGGGCGGCTTCAACCTTCCCTGTGATGCTCACAGTGACCCATGGCTGCAATGCTGGTTCATTCAGTCTTTGAGAGTGCAGGACCTGAAACACACACAGACAAAGTTAATTTAAAGACAAGAACTATGAGCCAAGGCCGACATAAATGTGTTTTATCTACTTTATCATAAATGTGACAGTGTTTAGAAAGTTAGCACATACATGTAATTTTTCATTTCTTTATGTGTCCATCTATAAAACGCTGCATGTTATATTCTAAATCTGCCTGTTTTCTGTCAGAAACCTGCCTGCAGAAAATGAACCTAAAGTATGTAATGCAAGGATGTAATCACTTTAGAGATGGAGAAAGCATAAAGTGACAATTATGAATCACTTAATATGATAAGGAGTTCTGCAGGTCATTAATCAAAGTATAAAACTAAAATAAAATGTATTTTTAGTGACACAGGACACAAACACAGAAGCAAGATGTATATTTAAATTATTTATAATAAATATGAATAAATCATTGCAATTTCTTTAACCATAAAGAATAACTAAATCCTTCAGGACAATGTCTCATCAATGCACTGAACTCACTATGTTATCCACCTAACAGCCTCCACATGTTCTCACTGTAATTTCCCCTCATGAATGAATTTATGCTGCACTAATCTGAATATTTGGGGGAAAATCAAACGCATTTCACACGCAGTACTCGAGCTGACTTATCTTTGTTTGAATGACGACTTGTACTCGCTGACTGCACAGATAAGGTATGAAAATATGTGAGGCTATGTCAGTAGCGGTTGGTCTTCAGGGTTTTCCACTCCACGGCCGTGTTTCATACGGGTCCACATTTCCAATGCACGCTATTTTCTGCAAGTACCGCTGCTTCGCCTCTGGACGCAATCGGTCTCTATACAGTCCATTCCCCAAAGTCGTCTGGGTCTTTACTCCACTGCCGTATTTCATATGGGTTCAAATTTGCGATGCACTTTTTTTTTAATTACCTCTGCTTCGCCTCTGGACGCAATCGGTCTGTATACCGCCCGTGTTCTTTGGAGCTGCTTTTAAGCATGATTCTTGTCGACGTCGTTCCAACACAGTGTCTCTTTTGATTCGTAGACCCCGAAAATGTCGCCGCGCTCCGCGGCGTGACGTCAACTCCAAAGCCCTATCAGCCAGGGTTTCGGGTGAGCTCATTGTGAAACCTAGCCCCACCCTGTCATGTGATTTCCTGAGGTCAGATGGCCCCGGGTATGAGTGGGCGTTAAGGCATCTGGGAAGGGATCTCAAAACTGGATTATAGATGTCAGACAGTTGGTGTCGTAAGCCATCGCTTCTGTTCAAAGATGGTCGCTCACAGTGGACATAAATGGCTTCTTTCACTCCTCTTTCAAACCATCTGTCTTCTCTGTCCAAAATGTGAATATTGGCATCCTCGAAAGAGTGACCTTTGTCCTTTAGATGCAGATGGACTGCTGAGTCTTGTCCCGTGGAGGTGGCCCCTCTATGTTGTGCCATGTGCTTGTGAAGTGGCTGTTTGGTCTCTCCAATGTAGAGGTCTGGGCATTCCTCGCTACACTGTACAGCATACACCACATTGTTAAGTTTGTGTTTTGGAGTTTTGTCTTTCGGGTGAACCAGTTTTTGTCTGACTGTGTTGCTGGGTCTGAAATGCACTGGGATGTTGTGTCTGTGTACATGCTTATGTGTGTGTGTGTGTGTGTCTACCTTGTGTTCAACTTAAGAGAGACTGTCCTTTCAACCAGTTAAGCAAAAGTCAACAGCCCTTCAGCCGACACAGGTGGCCTTGAAGGGTATGGGCAGGGGGTCAAAACACAGTCCCATTATCAGGGAGACTTTTGTTGTTACAGCCAGCCTCGGCCTTGCCTTGGGGCCATCCAGCTGGCAATGGCATAGCCGCATGAGTGAAGGTGATGGTTGCTTGGGTTAGTGCGAACAAACTGCATTCCAATTCCACAGTTGATTCAAGATTCAAATTTCAATAAGTTTATTGTCATGTACAGCGCAAAACACAAATTGTTACACAGAACAATGAATCTCTTACTTTGCAGGTTCCATTCACACAACTAAAAGAAAGTAATAATAAGTAAAACAGTAAAACAGTGCTTTGTAGATCTTGTAGGTTATGTGTGGGTGTAAAGAATTTAAAGTGCAAGGAGTTGCAACACTGTCACAGTGATAATATATACAGAGTATGCAATATTAAGGTGTATATGTAGAGATATGTACAAAAACTGCAAATTTATAGGCTAATATAAATGTACAGAATTACAAATTTACAGGCTAAGGGTAATTACAGTTTGACAATTGTCAGTGATTCAGTAGCCTGTTGGCCTGTGGATAGAACCTGTTTTTAAGTCTGGTTGTCCTAGCTTTCACACTCCTGTAGCGTCTGCCAGATGGTAGGAGTATGAACAGTGTGTGCTGTGGGTAGGTGCTGTCCTTAATGATATAGTTTGCCCTGAGTGTTGTAAATGCCCTGTAGTGGTGGGAGTGGTACTCCACAGATGAATTGTGCCATTTTAATGACACTTGGAGAGCCTTCCTGTCCTGTGTTCCCATACCACACTGTCTGATTGATGGGTCTGTCTAGCACAGACCCACCGCTGGAACGAGACAATTCTACTACAACAGCAAAAAGCATTGGACACCAAGCAGAGCTCTTTGATCTCGTGCACGAGGGAGAGAACTGTGACAAGCGTGTTCCTGTCGCTCACCCCAGTCGCTCTCGTCTGCTCCCTCGTAACACTGCTCGTTATTGCGGTTACATGACTATGCATAAGTTCATTAACATATGACATCTTACATAGGCATACATGTAAACAAAGAGTACCTTGTCTGTGTGTATGTATAGGTATGCGCGTGTGTGTGTGTGTGTGTGTGTGTGTGTGTGTGTGTGTGTGTGTGTGTGTGTGTGTGTGTGTGTGTGTGTGTGTGTGTGTGTGTGTGAAGGGAGTGTGAAGATGTGACCCTGTGATTGACTCCCCAAAGCTGGTGCCAGGAGTCCAGCGGTCCACCTAAACAACAGGCACTTATACTTAAACGGATACAGAGTAGGTGTCCTCCTATACCATAAATCAGTAAGAGAAGGTATGAATTCTCTCATGACTTTAAGATGTGTGTGTATGCCAGAGTGCTCTGGGAGGCACACAGTCTTTGCAGTCTGCTAAGGATCAGGGCCCGTATCCCTAAAGAATCTTTGTGCAAAAAGTGGCTCCTAGCGGCCAAATTCTAAGAAAATTCTCAGAGTCATGATGTTTTCTTAGAATTTCCCCAAAAAGTGACACGACAATCCCAGTTAATATAAAAGCTATTCCTCAAGATTCCTAGCGCTTAAAAGGGCTCCTAAGGCGAGATCTGCTAAGAGCAGGGAAGAGGACTTTTAGTGGCTTAGGAGTTCCCCTAAGCAGTTGCACAAAATGGCCAACAGAAGAGGCAGGAGAGATGTCCTGCAAACACTGGATGACAGGGAATTATTGAGACGCTACAGATTGGATTGTGCAGGAATCATGTTTGTGGTGGATCTCCTTAGAGATGCAATTACTTCACCAACTCGACGCCACAACGCTATTACACCGGAGACGAAAGTAATCACAACCCTGAGGTATTTGGCAACCGGGAAAATGCAACAATGCAGCAGTGATGACTTGGATCTGTCCCAATCCTCCGTCAGCAGAGTTATCACCCAAACACTGATAGCTTTGTCACAACCTAATATTGTGACACAATTTATTTCATTCCCGCTGGATGCCCACACTTTACACACACATAAAAGGGCATTTATGGACATTGCAGGATTCCCTGGCGTTGTGGGTGTAATTGATGGAACACATGTGAGAATAATTGTGCCATCAGAGGACGAGGCTGTCTTTGTTAACAGGAGGAAATAGTGTTG
>JAQSNX010006182.1:0-26097 GCA_029532605.1 Oreochromis grahami | reverse complement strand
CCCATACCACAACACAAATCCCTATACTAATGAGGGCACACATACAATCTTTCTTTTAGTATTTAGGTATAAACGCAAAGCCAACAGCACAAAGCAACGACAAAAACCAGCACAAAGAGGGTTTAAAGGGATCGCCACGGTGATTCTACTTTAGAAACCTGAGCAGGTAAAAACTGTTTGAAGTCATCCAAACGCTCATTCGTTTACCTGTTGAAGTTCAGAGTCTGGTTACTGGGCTGCGGTCAGCATTCCCCAATCTACCGTCACTCTGGGTTCTTGGCTATTTTCCTCCTCTGGCACATGAACAGTTCCAAACATCTGAACTGCCAGTAACCGATTCTCTACAAGAACCGGTTCTCGATTCCCATCCGTGTCTGTGACTAAAGCTCCTCAACATGTCCTGAAGTTCTCCAGAGGCCTGGTAACGAACTAATCATGTGATTCAGGTGTGTGCCAACTGAAGCTCAACCCTATCCTGACTCTTGGTGGCGCTGTCACTTGGTGTTCGCTCGCTTTGTGGTAGAGTATCACTTCCTGTTCCTGCTCAAACACAGTGGTGTTTCTGAGTAGCTTTTCTGCTTAGCAATTTAATTTAAATCTTTTGATACATCCCTTTTTCATAGTATAATCTTAACGTGCTTCATCTGAATCACCCTTTCTGTGTACTCACTGCCTAATTTATAGCCAAAGTATTCACTCACTGTCTCTTTACTGTTTCGCTAGCTTAGCTTAGCTCGTAGCCGACTCGTAGCACCATGGTTACTTCACCTGTCCCTCCTGCACTTTCCTGCTCATTGTGTCAGATGTTTAGTTACTCCTCGGCCTCCTTTAGCAGTAATGATACCTGTAACAAATGTAGCATATTTGCAGCTCTGGAGGCCAGGATTACTGAATTGGAGACTCGGCTTCGCACCCTCCATTCACCCGTAGCTAGCCAGGCCCCTGTAGCTGGTGCAGCCGAAGATAGCGTAGGCCCCGCTAGCTGTTCCCCGGCAGACCCCAAGCAGCTGGGGAAAGAGGGCGGCTGGGTGACGGTGAGGAGGAAGCATAGTCTTAAACTGAAGCCCCAGGTACACCACCAACATGTTCATGTGTCTAACCGTTTTTCCCCACTCGGCGACACACCCGCCGGGGGTCAAACTCTGGTAATTGGTGATTCTGTTCTCAGACATGTGAAGCTAGAGACACAGGCCCCATCTTATCTTAATGACCTTGTAGTACCATATCACCCTATTAGAGCACTTCGCTCTTGCACTGCAGGCTTACTTGTTGTTCCTAGAGTATTTAAAAGTAGAATGGGAGGCAGAGCCTTCAGTTTTCAGGCCCCTCTTCTGTGGAACCGACTTCCAGTTTGGATTCGGGAGACAGACACTATCTCTACTTTCAAGATTAGGCTTAAAACTTTCCTTTTTGCTAAAGCATATAGTTAGGGCTGGACCAGGTGACCCTGAATCCTCCCTTAGTTATGCTGCAATAGACGTAGGCTGCCGGGGATTCCCATGATGCATTGAGTTTTTCCCTTCCAGTCACCTTTCTCACTCACTATGTGCTAACAGACCTCTCTGCATCGAATCATATCTGTTATTAATCTCTGTCTCTCTTCCACAGCATGTCTTTCATCCTGTTTTCCTTCTTTCACCCCAACCGGTCGCAGCAGATGGCCGCCCCTCCCTGAGCCTGGTTCTGCCGGAGGTTTCTTCCTGTTAAAAGGGAGTTTTTCCTTCCCACTGTCGCCAAAGTGCTTGCTCATAGGGGGTCATGTGATTGTTGGGTTTTTCTCTGTATTTATTATTGTGCTATCTACTGTACAATATAAAGCGCTTTGAGGCGACTTTTGTTGTGATTTGGCGCTATATAAATAAAATTGAATTGAATTGAATTGTTGACCCAAGGTGAGATCTAAAACCTGCAGAGATTGCCCACCCCTGTTGTAGGGTCTACCTTAAAGTGCCTTGAGGCGACTGTTTATGTGATTTGGCGCTATAGAAATAAAATTGAATTGAAGTTATTTTATATTAAAATGTAAATATGTCCTTGTTTACAATTTCTGACAGCGAGAATATACTTTCATAACTGTAAATACAATTAAAGCCTACAGTTTGGTAATAAAAAAAGTCAATTCCCGCATCAGCGAAAAGTTTTTGCAGACATGTTAATTATTGGATCTATGGTCATCATTATACCATGACTGAGGATGAAGCTGATTGTTGGGCAGATGGGCCTTTGCAAGTCAGACTGGAGAGTAGCCCTGGTGTGTCTCTTTGGAACTAGGAATTCTGCACTTCCACTTCCAGTATGTGCAAAAATCCTAGATCTACTTTTTTACCTTGAGAAAGCATTTCTCCTGAGTTGGGTACCCAGACGCACAAAGAAAGCAGCTAGGGTGAAACGGTCACACTTCATCAAGGTTTTCATGGCAGGACCTGCCTCCACATGGAGCACCTTGAGCGAATGAGCTCGGAAGACTCGTTTGGAACCTGCAGAGATGGATGGATGGATGGATGGATGGGTGTTGTGCCATCTGGACATGTTAGGCATGGGGAGTGTGTTGCCACTACAGAATATAATGGTCCATCACAGACAGCCACATTGGATCCAGGTGACCTCAGGGTCCATTTTTTGTTATTCTTCAAAGATCCTCTCCTGAGTGAGTGAAGTGATCGTCTCACCAGTAAGTGTGTCTGTTTTCAAACCCCTCAGCACCCTTACTGTCTGCACTCACGCCCTAAACCTCAGAACAGCTTTCTAGGTGTCAGGGTTTCTGGGTCGTTGACCCAGTATTTTTAGTTCATGTTCACAGTTTATCTTCTGCCTGTTTCACTTCCTGTTTTATTGTGTTAGCCTTATTGTGTTAGCCTTGCATTATGTTCAGTCCTCTTCCCATGTACCATTAGTTCATTATGTTCAGCTGTGTACTCATCGGTTTCTAATCACTCAGCCTGTGTATTTATGTTCCTCAGTTCAACCAGTCCAGTGTCGTGTCATTGATATTAACGTGGATGTTGTCACTACTGTCCAGTCCTTGCATTTGCCTTTCAGTCAGATCAGTCAGCCGTTCTTTCAGTTCAGTTATTCGGTTAGTCAGCCATCTCCTGTTCTTGCCACAATAAACACCCTGAACCTTCACCGTGAGTCTTGCGTTTGAGTCCTCTACTCCACCTCCACTCAGCAAACCTGACACTAGGTAAATATTGTCACATCAGTGCATGTTGTTCTAAAAAAACGGCAGAAGAAGGACAAAGAGGTGAAAGCTATGCACTTTTTATCTAATTATCTAACAAGTTGACCCCTTGAGCTCTTGATTTACAATATGTTTTGAAATTTCCAGTTTAGAAAAAAATCCCCAAATTCAATCTGCATCCTTGGTCCCTTTGGATGAGAGACGCTCTCCATCACAAGGCCAAAACAAGATTTCAAAAATTTAATTAAAAACTGACACTTGTAACTTGTGCAATGGTCACCTTCAAAAAATTTCTCCCGAAACACTACAAAATCTGATGCTTCAGAAATAAAACATACCAATACATCATTTAAGTCATAGAAATATAAGGAAGGTGCTTAGAGGGTTGTATTTCAACAGCAGATGCAGCTCTGGTGGTGAGATGGATTCTAAAAGATTAAGACAAACATAAATAAAAACAAGGTTAAAGGCCAGAAAACTGCAGTTCCTTCAGTGGCCACAAGAGGCTGGCTCCAAGTCCCCATAGACTCCCATGTTAAAATGTCGAACTTTACTGCAGAAATAAACATGTTTACAGCCTGATGCAACAACTGTGATGGTCTCCATTGCTAACAGCATGCTTCATGACAATGACGCACACTTAATTGCAATCAGAGAACTGAAACATTCAGCTGTGTTTGTGCTGTTGAAGCATTTTGATGCAGCTTTCTCAGACAGACTGCAGCTTGTTATGAAGTTAATTGCACAAACAGCACATCCAAGAAGTCAGTCAGCATGAAAAGGGGACATTGTGTGTGACTTGGATGCTGCTGGATATGGTCACCCCTAAAAACTGTAGTTCACATATCAGAGGGTGACATCAGCAAGGATGGGTCCATCTTTTATATAAAGCCTATGACCTATTTTAACTCCAAAAAGTGCAAGTTCAAAGATTTGTGGTTCACTTTTCCGGCATGACAGCCACAATAAAAGAGGAAAGCAGGAAATGAAACCTGAGCAGAGAAAGCTTCAGAATGAGCGACTGCTTTATTAATGCTGCCAACTGGATGCATTTCTTTTGCAGCAACAGGCCCACAGAAGGGTTCAGTCCTGCTTGTTGGATGGCTTTACAGAGAATGAAAATTGTAGAAAAGTCATTAATTATTCAGGTTTTTCTTTCCAGCACATTCACTGCTATTCTCAGTCATGGAAAGTATGGACAGTTAATGCCTTTCCATCATAAGGAAGTAAAGCAATGTTGCTGTTTAGACCCCAAATGGGTGGGTGTGGGTGGCTGTGGCTCAGGTGGTAGAGCAGATCAGCCACTGATCGGAAGGTTGGTGGTTCGATCCTTGGCTTCCCCAGTCTGCATGTCAAGTGTCCTTGGGCAACCCCAAATTGCCCTCCGATGCATTCATCGGAGTGTGAATGTGTGTGAATGTAGTTATAGTTTGCACTTGCGTTTAGAAGTGCTTGCATGAGTGGGTGTGAATGGGTGAATGAGGCATGTTGTATGCAGCGCTTTGAGTACTCCGGGAGAGTAGAAAAGCGCTATATAAGAATCAGTCCATTTACCAAATTCTCTACACGTGAGGGTTTGTCCAGTTTCCCTGTGTATTCAAATTATAATCCACATGACAGCAGACTGATGTAGGAAAAAACAGATGTCTCTTAAAGACATCTTGGGATAAATGTAAAAAAACAGTGAGTTATTATGCACAGGCTTTGCTGTTTCAGCACACTTCAGATTAAATTGGACTGAAGTGTAAAAAGAGGAAGTAAAATGAGTGTGAGACCTCTGGTTTAAGATGAGGTGAGAACACGACCGATGGATCCGGATAAGAATAAAATCTCATTACAGCACAACACCTAAAACTTCCACATTTCTAATTCACTGTTAGCCGGCCCTTTGGATTAAGCAGTATCCACCTTTTAGATTTAAAATCAGCTTTTGTAAAATGAATCCTGCTTTCAAAAGCACCAAGGCTGTCTAGTCTCTGAATGTTTGCCGTGTTGTGCTTTCCTCCTGTCACAATACTTTTGATATTCCAAGGCAGGATTTCAGGAGCTTTATTAAACATTAACGATTCTCACAGACTGCACATCACCCACACATTTGTCTTTTTTTTTTCAAATCAAAGTGGAGAGGTGGGTTGAAGAGTTCACGACCTTCTGTCTCCTTCCCTGACAGAAGACAGTGGTGTAATTGCCTCAGAGCCATCCCTTCAGTTCCAGCTGCTTTATCCTGGGCTCATGTTCAGTGCTGAGAACGTGCGTGTGCTGTTTGGTGTCTGCTTTAAGGTAAAGCTTCAGAAGCCTATCAGTGAATGACATTCAGCCATATAGATGTGTTGAGTGTCTCTAATCGTGGACACTAGACCTTTTTATTCACATAGGATGCTGAAGCACGTGCACTTTAGCCGAGGAGCAACAATTGGAGCTGAAAATGAAGAAATTCTTTAAGCTCCAAACTCTGTATTTCCTCTAATGTCCACATGAGCCTGGAGTCGGTCTGCATAGGTGTTAAATGTCCAACTTCACCACAGAAATAAACCGTATTTACAGCCGCCTGCAAAAAGCAGTTTGGATAGCTTTGCTTTCATTACAACCCTATTCAGGGGGATTTTTTTTATAACTCTTCCACCTGAATATTTGAGTTTGGGTCGCTGCTACATTGACTGGCAGGAAAAACTCCCTTATCACGTTGGGTGAGGCAGGACTTTGTTTACAATACCAAGTGAAATATATACATGTCACGGCCAGGAGGATCAGCTGGACGCTGATCAGAGGTTTTCTTTCTCTCTCACTTCCACTCTCTCTCTCTCCTCCTCTCTGTCGCCGGGCGGAACTCATTGCGGGTTCACGCCCTCGGAGAAAGGAAACACCTGAGCCTAATCAAGGCAATCAGCATTTAAGCCAGGAGGTGACTGCTGTTCTTCGCTGGATCGTTGTCTGCCACGCATCAGTGAAAGTCAAGCCACAGCAAGTTAAGTTTGAGTGTTCTTTGTGCGTTGTATTTAACCACGTCTCCCTGTCTACAGACTTCCTGGATTCTTCCCCGTGTGAGTCCCGAGTGGCAAGTGTTGGAGTGAGAACCTGCTATTGTGTGTGTGGATTGTTTGGAGAATGCGTGCCCTTCCCCTGGATTTCCCCGGCACCCCGTCCCTCACCCTGTTGTACAAAGCACTTCCCCTGCACCTTTTTGTATGTACACTTGGTGGACTTGTAAATAAAACTCTCTTGTGTGAAACTGATCCTGGAGTCCTGCAATTGAGTCTTCTACGTCAAAACCGTAACAATACATATATAAAGTGATCTGATATACTTCACGTAGTGACTCACTCTCACTCACGCTCATCCAAGGAGGGTCCAAGGGAAACAGGCAAGGGTCCCCGGAGGTCTGTAAAAGGAGATGGAGAAACAACCATTACCATTACTTACTGAGGTAAGTACAATGAGCCAGCGAGGAACAGTCTTAAGTACAGGCTGGAATAATCAGGAATGATAACTCTCAGGTGTGGAATGTGTGGCTGTGGAGAACAGCAGAAGGTCAGAAACCAGACGCCGCCATGGCGGGAGGAGGGGAAAACAGCAACCCACGGCAAAACCGAAAGACCATGACATCCCTTTTAACAGGAAGAAAACTCCAGCAGGACCAGGCTCAGGGAGGAGCTGGCCATCTGCCACAACCAGTTGGGTTCAGAGTTCCACCCATGCTGTTTATTAATGAGCTAAAGCAAGTGCATCACTCATGACTTAGCACTACATGTTTTTATACATATAAGGTAAAATCTGGCTCTAAAGCATTGACACATGTACTAAACCAAAGCTCTGAAGGGCCATTGCCACACCAGCGGTGTCATGTGCAAAAGGTGACGTCACCACACCTGGCACCATTTACACCACCACTGTGAGCATGGGTACTCCTGAACAGGTGTAAGAGCTGAAGAGTACATGAGCACTCAGGTTTGGAAAGGGACTCCAAGATCAGGCGAATAGGACCAACTCTCGTCATCATGAAGCAGGTTTTGAGGATTAAGGTTAAAACAATCCATACCCTGTTTTCCACAGTGACACACAATATGAACAGCATAACAACACAAGCAATGAAAATGACACAGTCTGACAACGAGCCACAGCGTGATTTTCTTTTCTGTGTCAAAGAAGCAAACGGTGCACTCAGCTGCATTCAATAAACCATTTAATGGGTGCTGAACCATATGAATGTCAACTTATGAATCAACACTCACAGTCACATGTATAAAGTATTTATACATGTGAAGTATTTATTACATTACATGCAGATTCAATAAATGCTACTCTTATTATGGCATTACAGTTTACACAGTTCAAACTTCCAGCAGGAAGAAAGCTTTAAAAGGTTTGTGTTCAGCATGTTTCTGTCTTTACAGCGGTGTCTCCTGAGTTAGTGGCAAAATAAGAAAGGGTTAACTGTCTCTTTACCAACAAACAAAATATACAATATTTTCTCACCACATTTTAAGACCATTGGAAACATATGAAAAAATGGAAATTAAAACAAGTGCATGTCTTTTTTTGTCTGGGCTGAATAAATGACAAACGGTCACATCTCTCCATTTGTCCAGCTTCATTCAGACACTCACTTAAAATTTCCTGTTTTTCAAAGTGTCAAGCTTTGTTTTTCTGTGTGCCGCTTACCAAATGTTGTATCTATAATACATGAAAGGCCACCACCTCCTGCTAATTTTAGCTGCCAGCCTCGTGCTTCTTTTACTCGCCTTCACACTGCTGTCAGATTAAGTGGTTGCTCAGATAGTGAAGAACACAGCAGGAAGTTGATGCTCTCATGCTTCATTAGTGCACACTACTGGACAAATAACATTTCAGTCATGACAAGGTGTGAAGCATTTTTTATATTTAGGGCTCCGTTCTTGTAAAAGTCCAGAGCAGGTCTGCAGAGAAGTCTGTTGATGACAACTAGCTGGCTTTTAGCTTTTGGGTGGAGAAACTGTTAGCATCTACGACATGTGTGTCTCATCGTCAGTGAGTCAGCACTGCCAGCAAACATCCGAGCAATGGCTAAAGCCTAAGATAATGAAAATCAAATTATTATTTATGTTTAAAGCAACAGAAATAAATATATGAGTTATCAGCAGAACCACAGTCAGGAGACCTTACCTATGGCTTCACTGTCAGCGGGTTCTATGGCCTATGGCATCATTTACCTGGATCACCTTGCCGGAACATCCCATATAATGAGCAAAAGTAGTTTTTACCTTATTCTGCCTTTAATGTCATGCATATTGACCGTCACCTGCAATGCAACGTTCTGAACAACAGATGGCTCTCTTACAAACACCAATTCTGATTTGACCACAATTGTATCAGACGGGTTTGTGTCCAATCACAGCCATCAGTGATGCCCCACGGACGGATCATGCGCACCAGATGTGAGGAGTAATACGTGATTCGTAAAAATGAGGTGCCGTTTGGTCTGCGTAGTGTAATCAGGAAGGCAGTCATGGATAAACCAGCTAAAAAAGACTTTGCAGCTACAACAAACAATGGGAAAAAACACAGCTGGGTTCAAACTGTCAGCATTGATTCAAAAAGTATCCTTGGAAAAAGTAAAGGGGGTCATTGAAGCCCCAGTTTACTCTATTTTACTTCTGTTTTTTTTTTTTCTTATTTTCTCAAAGGGATTGCCCATGTGGTTCCTGCTATGATTTACTGGATTTTTCTTTATTGTTTGACATGAGGTATTGTTTAAACTGAATACCAACATTTTACTGTCATAAGAACATGAATATACAGTACATATTTACACTATGTCCAGCTGTGTTTCTTATATGCAGGGTTTCTAACTTTTAACTATGAAATAAGTGCAGCCCAAAAACTTTGGAGGAACGTCTGTCATTTATGTTTTTAGAAATGGAGATTTAAAAAATGTTCCAGAAACTGCAATTCCTCTAATGTTCACCAGAGGCTGGCTCCAAAGACAAGTCAGTCCTCCCAGACTCTCGTGTTAAAATATCCAACTTTACAGCAATTTCACGTTTTCAGTCCATCAAAAAAATCTTTTGTAAAGATAATCTCTCCCTCGAAAAACATTTTTACAAATCAATGATTTTTAACTTTTAGGATGTTCTCAGTCGTTCCACAAAATTTGTGATACAACAGTGGGTAGATCCAACTTATGCAGCATTCATACACCATCACAGCCGTCTACCTTCACTTTCAAACCACAGGCATCTAAATAATCCCAATACGATTATTGGGAGGTGGACAGATCCGAACTGAAGAAAACCCCGAGCTGACTTAAGGCAGATTTCATGAGAAGAAACCCATGACAGAAAACCCCAGAGTGCTGGAGGATGATCTGACTGAAACACAGGTCTCTGTGGTCCAGCTCACTGGGATTTCAGCCTGTAGGGAACACAACTGAGGAAGCTCAAAGGACACAAACAGAGAGCCAGCCAATGGGGGAGCTCTGATCTGCTGATGTAAAAGCCACACTGCTGCAGGCTGTTTCATCAGTCAGCCAACAGATGGTGATTTATTAGCGCTGTCTGAAAAGTCACAAGTGCACAGTCAGTACGACGATGAGACGTTTGCAGGTTTTATTCAATGGAATCATTTATTCATTGTGAGCCACGTGGTTTTTTTACACAGGAAAACAGGATGTGATTCAAGACTCACAGGAGGAAGTTAACATCTTATCAGCGGCTTGTCAGATCAGGTATTTATGCAAAAGTTTTAACACCTAAAACCAAAACTTAAACTACAGTGAGATTTCCAGCAAGTTTAAACTCTGCAGCTAATCTGGTGACTTTTGACTGTCAACACAGAATGAGAACCAACCACATGATTTGCATCGGGATGTATAAAAATGACAAAATGCTTCTAGATTTCAGATTTTTAAAGAAGACATGAAATCACCACTACTGACCAATCAAAAATAAGAAAATTATAAAACCAGCATTCCTGGGAGATCAGTCAGTGCACACACAGGAGGGTCTGAAGCGTTTCAAGAACAGGAAATAAAGGTAAATTCATCGGTTCTTATCTAGTGCTTTTCTGCTCTGCCCGAGCACTCAAAGCTTTATACAACAAGCATCATTCACCCATTTATAAAAGCACTTTTTCCAATACTTAAGTGCTTTCCATCTAACATTCACACTCTTAGATCCAGATGTAGTCTTTTATTGTTTTTCCATTTATTTCTCTCCTGTTAGCATTAAAATATTATCCTAAAATAGAGCACGTATTTGTTATTGTCATGGTCTTGAGTCTGCTGACTCAGTGTTTATGATTTTTTTGATTATTTGTATTCTGTGATTCATGGTTTTGGTTCTCTTTATTGTTTTTGCTTGTGTTATATTCTTACTTCCTAGGATTTAGGTTTCTGTTGCTTTGCCTTCCCTGTGTTCCTCGTCTAGGCCCTCTTGTCCCTCTGTCTCACAAGTTAGTGAGTCACATGTCTCTATGTCTCAGTGTAAGGTCCACATCTTTGTGAATGTCTCTGGTTTCCTGTTTTTTTTTTTTTTTTGATAGTTCCTTGTCCTGTGTTCGGTGTATTCAGTTTTGCTTCCTGGGTGTGATTGGGTGAATGAATTAGTTGTGTAAAGCGCTTTGAGTGCTCGGACAGAGTAGAAAAGCGCTATATAAGAACCAGTCCATTTACCATTTACCATTTGTGTTTGAGTCCTGCATTTAGGTCCACTTCCTGCCTGCCACAGACACACGTGACAGTTATTGTGGACTTCTTCTTTTCTATTTTCTCTTTATTCTCGAACCCTTAAACACCACCAGGCTGCAGCTCAGACAGTAAAAACTATCTCACACACAAACATTAATTTAGTAGAATATCAGTTATAATCTCCCGCTTCGTAACGATAGAGTTGTGATATTAAAAAGTCAGTTAACTCATACAGTCGGCATGTTTGCCAGCTTTCTTCTTGGCTTCTTATAGACTAGACTTTGGTAAGATTGGTAAAGAGCTGCTATGTTAACAAAGTGTTTAAAGCACACACACATTCATGCAGCACTCTTAATATCGCACTGCTGTACAGCACTTTTCCTCTCAAACACACTCCAACTGCCCACACTGACTGCAGCAGCTTCAGTCTGTATTATGTGTTTTATGTCTAGTTTTATTTTGTTGCAAACACCGTCCCTTTCACGTGAACTCAGTTGTAGCTAAATTGAAGCCTGGGTTTGCTCAGCAAGCTGTTAACCATCAGACTGCTTATCCTCAGTGTCAGTGAAGGGGTAAGTGCACAGTACAAAGACAGCGTGGGCACGTTGAACTCACTGGTTACTGCAAGCCCCAGATGGAGAGGTAGGCTGCCCCAGAGTTTCAGAGCTGTAAGTGTGAAGGAAAGAGCCAGTCTAGTGTTTGGAGCTACTAACAGCTGCCGGTCGACTCACCTTAGCGTTTGTCCTGGGATAGAAAATTGTGAATAGCTGAGAGAAACTTCAGGGTAAAATAGACACGTGAACTAGAAGATTTTTAAATAGATTTCAATCATAGAGGTATTTCAAAATTCAGACTACTGATGTCAAAGGCTGAACTGAGATGATTATTCATGCTTTTATCGCTTCCCGTCTGGATTACTGCTGTGATCCTCTGACTTGTTTTAACAAGCCAGCTTTGGATGGCCTTCAGACTGTGCAGAACGCTTCAGCAAGACTTGACTAGCATCAATAGAAGATCACATATCGTTTTGGCCTCTTTTCACAGGTAAATTTTAGGTTTCACTTTAAAATTGTAGTTTGAACTTTTATGGCCCTACATGGTCAGGCTCCCCTGGACAGCTCTGACCTGCTGAAACCTCGTTCTTCTTCCCGAGCTCGTAGGTCATCGGGTCAGAAAGCTTGCTGCTGGCCCCACTCACTCAGTAAAAACTTGTCTTTACGCTGTACAGACTCCACTCACTCTGTTTTATTCTACTGCTTTACATTGTTGTGATATGTTATACTTTTATTTTTTGTGTTTTATTGTGAAGCATTTTGATTTTTATCTGTGAAAATTAAATATCATATCTACAGGTCCTTCTCAAAAAATTTGCATATTGTGATAAAGTTCATTATTTCCTGTAACGTACTGATAAACATTAGACTTTCATATATTTTAGATTCATTACACACAACTGAAGTAGTTCAAGCCTTTCATTGTTTTAATATTGATGATTTTGGCACACATAACTCATGAAAACCCAAAATTCCTGTCTCAAAAAATTAGCATATTTTATCCGACCAATAAAAGAAAAGTGTTTTTAATACAAAAAAAGTCAACCTTCAAATAATTATGTTCAGTTATGCACTCAATACTTGGTCGGGAATCCTTTTGCAGAAATGACTGCTTCCATGCGGCGTGGCATGGAGGCAATCAGCCTGTGGCACTGCTGAGGTGTTATGGAGGCCCAGGATGCTTCGACAGCGGCCTTAAGCTCATCCAGAGTGTTGGTCTTGCGTCTCTCAACTTTCTCTTCACAATATCCCACAGATTCTCTCTGGGGCTCAGGTCAGGAGAGTTGGCAGGCCAATTGAGCACAGTAATACCATGGTCAGTAAACCATTTACCAGTGGCTTTGGCACTGTGAGCAGGTGCCAGGTCGTGCTGAAAAATGAAATCTTCATCTCCATAAAGCTTTTCAGCAGATGGAAGCATGAAGTGCTCCAAAATCTCCTGATAGCTAGCTGCATTGACCCTGCCCTTGATAAAACACAGTGGACCAACAGCAGCTGACATGGCACCCCAGACCATCACTGACTGTGGGTACTTGACACTGGACTTCAGGCATTTTGGCGTTTCCCTCTCCCCAGTCTTCCTCCAGACTCTGGCACCTTGATTTCCGAATGACATGCAAAAGTTGCTTTCATCCGAAAAAAGTACTTTGGACCACTGAGCAACAGTCCAGTGCTGCTTCTCTGTAGCCCAGGTCAGGCGCTTCTGCCGCTGTTTCTGGTTCAAAAGCGGCTTGACCTGGGGAATGTGGCACCTGTAGCCCACTTCCTGCACACGCCTGTACACGGTGGCTCTGGATGTTTCTACTCCAGACTCAGTCCACTTCTTCTCCAGGTCCCCCAGGGTCTGGAATCGGTTCTTCTCCACAATCTTCCTCAGGGTCCGGTCACCTCTTCTCGTTGTGCAGCGTTTTCTGCCACACTTTTTCCTTCCCACAGACTTCCCACTGAGGTGCCTTGATACAGCACTCTGGGAACAGCCTATTCATTCAGAAATGTCTTTCTGTGTCTTACCCTCTTGCTTGAAGGTGTCAATGATGGCCTTCTGGACAGCAGTCAGGTCGGCAGTCTTACCCATGATTGCGGTTTTGAGTAATGAACCAGGCTGGGAGTTTTTAAAAGCCTCAAGAATCTTTTACAGGTGTTTAGAGTTAATTCGTTGATTCAGATGGTTAGGTTAATAGCTCGTTTAGAGAACCTTTTCATGATATGCTAATTTTTTGAGACAGGAATTTTGGGTTTTCATGAGTTATGTTTGCCAAAATCATCAATATTAAAACAATGAAAGGCTTGAACTACTTCAGTTGGGTGTAATGAATCTAAAATATATGAAAGTCTAATGTTTATCAGTACATTACAGGAAATAATGAACTTTATCACAATATACTAATTTTGTGAGAAGGACCTGTACATCTAGACAGATGGATGTTCTGCTGACATCTAGCATGTCTTCATGAAGGCCACATACTGTCTTCAGTTTGTGTCTAAAGTCTAAAAACGTTGTGGAGATTCAACACTGACGCCTGAAAACTTTTACGTTCCCAGCAGCATCATTTCTGAATCAGTGGCTGCTAAAGCCTCCACCAGGCTTGAATGTATCTATAGGCTGACTTTATTAACCTTTCATCTTTTGTCTACTTATTCCTGCCTTAGTGACTGTTCATTCAGAGTACTGATCTCTGCTTGAGACAGTTTCGCTGTGAGCATAAACGTATGGATTAAAAGACACCCTGCGATTTGTTTTAAACACACGCCACGCTTGAAATGAGCATGTCATGTTGCGATTTTTCCCTCTTTCTCACATCCTGCCCCTGCCTGAGAGTTTCGCCCTGCCTGCAGAAACACCCAGCAGGTCGTTCTCAGACAGATCTCATTCAGATCTCATTCAGAGGAGCAGATGCCTTTTGGATCTGATGTGCTAACAGGCTTTTTAATTTTCAGCACAATTACAGCCATCTAAAGAGATAAAGATTAATTAGTTTAGTAGGAAACACATAAAGATGAAAACTTAGAAAGCAAAACTGAAACAGGCGCGTCGATGAAAGGCTGGCGGTGTGGCTTGCTAACGCTCAACTTCAGGCATGTCAGATTATGTGTCGTGTATCTGCGTATGTGTGTTTTTGAGTGCATCCAAGTGTGGTGTGTATGTTTGCCAGAGTGTCTACATTCATGTGTGTGTTTGCAGCTAACACACACACACACACACACACACACACACACACACACCCCGTAGCCCTTCTCAGCAGGCGTCCCTCTTCTCCCTGCAGAACCTGTCAGCTCTCTCATGCTCTGAATCCATCATTAAAATTTAAAGGCAAAGTCAGAGACACATACAGCAGCCTACTTTCTGACTTTATTTTTTATTAAAAAATTACTTTGCAAAGTTTAAAAAGTTTACTAAGGCCGGAAAAATAAATACATATATAAAAAAGAAGAAACATCCATCCATCCATCTTCATCCGCTTTATCCGAGGTCGGGTCGCGGGGGCAGCAGCCTAAGCAGAGAAGCCCAGACCTCCCTCTCCCCAGCCACCTCCTCCAGCTCATCCGGGGGAACACCAAGGCGTTCCCAGGCCAGCCGAGAGATATAATCTCTCCAGCGCGTCCTGGGTCTGCCCCGGGGCCTCCTCCCGGTGGGACATGCCCGGAACACCTCACCTAAGAGGCGCCCAGGGGGCATCCTTGTCAGATGCCCGAACCACCTCAACTGGCTCCTTTCGATGCGGAGGAGCAGCGGCTCTACTCTGAGCCCCTCCCGGATGGCCGAACTTCTCACCCTATCTCTAAGGGAGAGGCCAGCCACCCTTCGGAGGAAGCTCATTTCTGCCGCTTGTATCCGCGATCTCGTTCTTTCGGTCACTACCCACAGCTCGTGGCCATAGGTGAGGGTCGGGACGTAGATCGACCGGTAATTTGAGAGCTTCGCTTTTACACTCAGCTCCCTCTTCACCACGACGGACCGGTGCAGCGTCCGCATCACTGCAGCCGCAGCACCAATCCGTCTGTCGATCTCCGGCTCCCTTCTCCCATCACTCGCGAACAAGACCCCGAGATACTTAAACTCCTCCACTTGGGGCAGGAACTCATCCCCGACCCGGAGTGGGCACTCCACCCTTTTCCGGCTGAGAACCATGGCCTCAGATTTGGAGGTGCTGATCCTCATTCCCGCTGCTTCACACTCGGCTGCGAACCGTTCCAGTGCGAGCTGGAGGCCCCCACCTGATGAAGCCAACAGAACCACATCATCCGCAAAAAGCAGAGATGAGATTCCGAGGCCACCGAAGCGAAAGCCCTCCGCCACTCGGCTGCGCCTAGAAATCCTGTCCATAAAAATTATGAACAGAACCGGTGACAAAGGGCAGCCCTGGCGGAGCCCATCACCCACCGGAAACGAGTCCGACTTATTGCCGGCAATGCGAACCATACTCTTACAACGGTTGTATAGGGATCGAATGGTCCGTAGCAATGGGCCAGACACCCCATACTCCCGCAACACCTCCCACAGGACACCCCGAGGGACACGGTCGAATGCCTTCTCCAAGTCCACAAAACACATGTAGACTGGTTGGGCAAACTCCCATGCACCCTCAAGTATCCTCGAGAGGATAAAGAGCTGGTCCAGTGTTCCGCGACCAGGACGAAAACCGCATTGTTCCTCCTGTATCCGAGGTTCGACTAACGGACGAACTCTCCTTTCCAGCACCCTGGCATAGACTTTCCCAGGGAGGCTGAGGAGTGTGATCCCCCTGTAGTTGGAACACACCCTCCGGTCTCCCTTCTTAAAGATGGGGACCACCACCCCAGTCTGCCAATCCAGGGGTACTGCCCCTGATCTCCACGCAACATTGTAGAGGCGTGTCAACCAGGACAGCCCTACAACGTCCAGAAACATACAAAGATACAAAATCAAGTAACATTTAAAAATGAAATAGAATTCATAACAATAATAAAAAAGAATAATATTTACAATTAAAAATAACATAAAATTTAAGCTCAGTGAATTAAAATATACCAAAATACACCCTGATATCAGGACAATCACATATCAGAATCATGCAAATTCGCAGTGGTGTGCTTACGGTCGTACCACCCTGAGCATGTCCGAGCGTCTCGATGGATGCATTTCTAGGCCCTGCCAAGTGTTTTCAGAATAGTAAAGCAGCAAGGACATTTAAAAGGTACAAAAGAAAACAAATAGTGAGGTGCTGGGCAGACATATTGCATATTGATGTAGGTGATGCTGTATGAAACTCATTCATTTCTAACAGCATCTTCACACTGAAGAGGAAAAGTGTGAATGATAAAGGAGCTTATTTTAGGAACACAGAGGAGGAAAGTCGACAATTTTGGGATTAAACAAAAGAAGCCGCAAAGCTTCTCTACTCTTGAAACACTGTCCTAATTTTTAAAAAGCCGGCTGTTTGCTGAAAGGAAATCTTTCATGGAGTGCTTATACTCCCTTTGTTACTGAGTTTTGGCTAATCTGCCGCAGCTCTGCCCTCCTGAAAGAATCTCTGGCACTGAACACAGCATAAATTAACATTTGCTCTCTGCCTAAAACTTGGCCGCATTCCTCTTGCCTCATTTGGGCCACTTATCCATCCTACTCGGTCTCACTTTTTCATTCCCACCCACTGCTGTTCTTTTCTCTTTCTTAACTCTTCTTCTGTATTCCATCCGGTCCTGTTTCTCTGCCCTGACTCCAGTGTGCTGTGCATCTGTTGTTTGTATTATGTATTGATGATACTAACTAAATGATAATCTGCCCGAAGATCACAGAAGACCAAGTGATGCTGACTGTCTGCACTTCCCACCATTCAAAACAGAGATAAGCCAAATGTTTCTGCACAGAACACACTGTCTAAGTGTGTAGCTTGCTATCACCAGTGTGTGAGTGTGTGTGTGAATGGGTGAATGACTGGATATGTAAAGCGCTTTGGAGTCCTTAGGGACTAGTAAAAGCGCTATATAAATACAGACCATTTACCATTACCAAGCACACCATTGTTTTTCTTGTGACATTACCAATAAGTTTGATGTGTCACATGGCCCTCTTCCTATTGAAAAAACTAAACTTGTATCCAAGATGGCCGACTTCTAAATGGCCACCATGGTCACCACCCATCTTGAGGAGTTTGCCCCCTCACATATACTAATGTGCCACAAACAGGACTTTAATATCACCAACCATTCCCATTTTATTATGGTGTATCCATATAAATGGCTCACCCTGTACTTTTGCTCCATGTGGTGTGAGATTTGTGTTTTCTAAAGTCTGTGAGAGTTTCCAAAGCCTGACGGTGATATTTGAGAGGACATTTGATTTGTTTAGTAGTTTTTGTTATGTTGCTCTGCTTGGATTCTCCTTCTCATCTGCACCTCTAAGAAGTTACAAAAGCTTATTAAATGTCTTCAATCTTGAATAATCTCAGGAGATAAATTGGCACCCTGCACCAGAGTTTGAGGTAACAAATGAGCTGTTTTGCTGTGCCGTTGCCCTCCTTCCCATCACATTCACAGTACAAAGAAACGTCCTCGAGGCTCACACTTGGCTCACGCAGCTTCAGAGACATTTGTTGTTTGGATTTTTTTTTATAGGACTTAAAGAGAAAATTCGCTTTTTCAGGTGAATACAGAGGGTGATGTGGTGCTTTTATTCCAGAAACTAGTGACGCAGTGAACAGAAACTCTGGGATGATTAGAATGATTATTGAAAGACTGTCAGAGCTTCTAAAGAGCTTTGATTCAGCACTTTCACTCTCTGGCTTCTGGTTTTATTTCATATAGTCTCAGCTTCACACCAAAGACCTCTGTGTCCAGCAGGACAGGAGAAGCCCCATAACAACATGTGACACCTGAACCCCATTAACCAGCCTCATATCTTTCCCTTTGTTTGTGTCAGCAGGCCTTGGGAGAAAAAGATGAGGAGCTGTGAGGCTCCTCTGTGTAACAAGGAAACAGTTTACAGCCTGTCTTCAATGTAACCTGCCCTCTTTTCTTTTGTTCTCACCATAAAAAAACATACAACACCATATTCATTCCATTAAAGGTAAAGGTAAGCCCTGAGTATGAGTAGTAAAAATTGCATTCAGATAAATGGAGGTAAAAAGGTTTATTTTTAGTGGACTTACACAGCCGTCTGTCTGGTTTCTTACCAAGAAAGATAACAAATTGGTGGGGCCACCTCCCCCAGCTCTCCCAGTGACACGCAATTGTTCTCAAGCCAGCCATCGGAGATCATCTCTCCAGTGTTTCCTGGGTCAACCCCACAGTCTCCTCCTCCTTTAGAACATGTCCAACACTCCTCACCTTGGAGCCACAGGAGGCATTTCCCCCAGATCCCCTCAGCTGTCTTCTTTCAATGTGGGGGTTCAATGGATCTACTCTCAGCACAGCCCAGAGATCCTTCTAGAACAAAACAGAAGCTTTGCTATTAGCTGTTTACTGTTAGCAGCTGTTAGACTTTCATTGTGTTTGGTGAGATTTGTGTTTTTCCACTTCTGTTATATTTTATTCATCTTTTGCATTGTGTTTCTCCTTGCTCGTGTTTTCTTAAGTTGCAGTGTGTTTGAGCTCTCAGGGCCACCGTACCCTTCATTAAAAGCAGGTTTTATCTGTGATCTTTTCCTTTCAGTCCCTACAGCTTGTGCTGGGTGATAGTAGGGAGTAGATCATCCAGCACAAACTGAAAGGTTCACCATCCAGCTCATCTCTCTTTTCATGACAACCGACCAAAGTAGCAGAACTAACAAAATGTTTCACTCATAAAAACCAAAGTACCACAATGATGACAGTTGGCTCAGTAGGAGAGGAAGTAGTACCAAAGGCCAGAGGTTATAACTTTGAATCACCAATGAGAGTTTTTTTTCCTTCTCATTCTTACTATTGAGGAATAATGACAGAGACAGTAGAAAACAGTTCATGAACATACCACCAAGTCTAACAAGGTCATCAGGGCAACGGTCAAGGAGTAACACAAAGTCATGTTAAGGTAACGTTCGCACGCCCGTGGTTATCAGCTCCATCCACATTTTCTGTGACATTTTAAATAGTTTTTGTTCATATCTGACCCACAGTAAACACACAAGTTGGCCATTTCCTAACTGCATGAGCGAGCTCTCTGAAACGACTCACCAGCTGAGCTAATCGCCGTTCATATTCGTCTATAAACTCCATTAAGATTAAGACTTGACAGCTGAATGCAAGTCCACGTTAAAACTATCGTAAAGAAAATAAAAAGACACAATTCACTGCAGAAATTGTCAGAATGGATCTTCAGACATGTATTAAACATTCATCTGAGTGGTTTTCAGAAAGCAACTAAATTGATTCTTAAAGCAAACCAAGGTGCTCCGCTTTGTTTAGGTGTCGGGGCATTAAGTGAGGTTAAGTGAGGCACGGGTGTCTACAACCAACCTTTGGTTTAAACATGCAAACAGAGAGAACGCTGAAACCTTGCCATGCTCTTGCTAGACTCTGCTTGCCAGTGTTTAGTAAAGGCTTTGTTTTATAGCTAAAACTCATAAATGCCTAAAACTAAAGACGTGTTGACCAATCATCATTCTTCCCTGGTCTTGTTTTTACCATTTTTCTTCCTTCTTGCTCTCCCTCTTTCATCTTCTTTGTCTCTTTTCCACCTGGGATCCAAATAACTTTTTCCTACCTCCTCACCTTTCCTCCTTCCTTCACTCTCTCTGCCTCTCCTCTTCACCCGGTATGTCAGTGCTGGGAGTGTTTGCCTTCTCCTGGAGACTCCTCCTGTCAGTCTGCTGGTACAAACCCTAGGGAGAACGGGCTGGATTAATAACAACCTGCTTCAGCCTGTCATCTCCTGGAGGAGAAAGAGCAGGAGGGAGGAAGGAAAGGAGAGAGGGAGAGAGAGTGAAAGCACATAATAAAAGGATGTAAGAAAGATGGGGGCTGGAGGGAGGAATAATAGAAGGAAGAAAAAGGTAGAGGTGGAGGCAGGGGGTTTAGAAAAGTCAAGGTAGAAATGGAAATATGTCACAAAGTAGAGGTGATTCTAGTGAAAAGGGCAAAATGGTGGAGAAAAGAAGATGGACAGATGCAGAGGGAAAAGGAGAAGAAGTGTTAAAGCTAAAAGCTAAGAGGAGAGATGATAGAAGGGTGGATGTGGAGAAACATCAGGATGCCTGGAGGGAGAATTCCTGTTGAATCAAACTGGAGGAGTGTTAATTAGAAAATTATTTTCTCCTCCCTGTCTTCATTAGCACCCCTCCCTTCCTTCTCCTCCCTCTATCTCCGCTCCTTCACCGCCTCTGTCCTCTCCACATGCCCCTCCCTATCCTTCCTCCACCCTTATGTCTTTAATTAACTTCCTCTCTCCTTTTTAAATGACCAAAATCTCACCTTCTCACCCCCGTTTCTCCCACTACCTCGAGCTTTTCCACAGCTGTGTCACCAGGAATAAAAACACAAATGGAGTTTCCTGTTTTATCCACTGATGAGTCAGATCTGAGCTCATCGCTGCAGCTTCATCATGAGCAGCCATTAGCAAATTAAACTGACAAATCTGATCAGGGGCCACCTGTTTAGCTCCACTGATTAATACTCACATAATGATGCTGTGATTCAGCCTTCTCGCAGAAAGCGGCAGGTTGAATCAGTCTTTACAAAATCCGTTGATAATATCACGTGCTGTGCTTTACATGCTAACATGAAACCTGTGTGTTTGGCTAAATGATGATTTTGCTCTGAGCCTTCACTCAGCTGGTTTCCACTGAGCCGGAGTCCAGCTATAAGAGCTCCTGTGTCCGCTGATGCCCTCGCCCAGAGGATGGGTAAGAGGAAACCCTGTTCATGTCTCCATGCTTCCTAGTTTGATTTAGTTTAAGTCTCCATAATGGGACCTGCAAGACTTTATCAAACCACATGTTCCTTTAGAAATCCATCCATCCATCCATCTTCTTCCACTTATGAGATGAGATGAGATGAGATAGCCTTTATTTGTCAGTTGCAGGTCTTTTGCCCACAACCGAGATGACAGACCTTGCCGACCGTACATACAATACACAAACATCACATTGGGGAGACAGGTCAGGCTAGGTAGCGAGGAAAAAAACATCGAAATGTGTAACACAAAAGGATAATACAGGAATGCACAGATATCAACACACCATAGCACAATAAACACAGACAAGCAACATGGGAAAGAGTTCCAGTGTGTACATCTGATCTGGGACCGCTGCAATCTTCGACTGCGCCTCCAACTGACCCGATGTCCACATCAGAGGGGAGGTAAGCGTTGGAGGTGGCGTTGGATCCGGGGTAGGGAGGGTGATGCGTCGGTGAGTGCTTATCAGTATCAGTATATGTATGTGTGTGCGTGTCCAGAGTTCAGCTGAGACAGTGTCCTTCGCCCTGCCAGGCTAAGTAAACAGTCTTCCAGCCAACCCAGGTGGCCTTGCATGGAATGGGAAGGAACAGACTAAACACAGTCGTTATCAGGGTGTTTTGTTCAGCTCCAGCCTTGCAGCTGGCGCCAAAGGGGTATCTGCATAAGTGATGTTATATTTTTACTTTAGTGCGAACAGCTCATATGAATTTCAAAGCAGTTCTACAGTCCAACACTGGTCTCTCAATCTCCCGTTGGAGAGCCGCGAGCTTCACCATACTTGCATTCTGTGATGTTGTCACTTCTTGTGCTCAAGGAGCCAATTCTGAGAACTCACGACAGTGTGCCTCCCCGAGATGTCATCCAATTTTGCGCCCAGAGATGTTATTCCGGGCTAGCCCTTCCAAGATGTATCCAGTCTGCAGTCAGAGATCTTATTCTGAGTATTCACAGCAGCCGTAGCCTCTCCAAGATCTTATCCGTGCTGACTCAATGAGCCCATTTTGAGAAACTCACGCCTCTCCCATCGTTCCAATCCCAGCGGGCAGCCTTGTGGGGGTTTGAACAGCCGGTTCCGCTTTCTTAATTCTTCGATAAGTCAGGGCCAAGCCAGCTCCGATCAGCCAGAACCCTGTTACCATGGTTCCGAATAGGTAGATATCTTCACCACTCAGGCTCACCCAAGCCCAGACTTCTCGTTGAGAAAGAGGTGTCAATTGCATTTAGGGACCAGTTGATCCAATCCATAATTCCTCTTTTAGGTTTTAGAGAACAGACTGTGAGAGAGTGTTCCAGGGAAAATACAAAGAAAAACACGAGACTAGACAAGGACATAAGCAGGGAAGATAAGGGAGAGGAGAAAAAGTGCGTCCGCCTCCTCCGAGAGCCAAAGAAGAAGATCCGGGGCCAGGTCGCCGGGACAGCAGCCTAAGCAGAGAAGCCCAGACCTCCCTCTCCTCAGCCACCTCCTCCAGCTTGTTCAGGGGAACACCAAGGCGTTCCCAGGCCAGCCGAGAGATATAATCTCTCCAGCATGTCCTGGGTCTGCCCCGGAGCCTCCTCCCAGTGGTACATGCCCAGAACACCTCACCCAGGAGGCATCCTTGTCACCCTATCTCTAATGGAGAGGCCAGCCACCCTTCAGAGGAAGCTCATTTCCACCACTTGTATCCACAATCTCGGTCTTTCGGTCACTACCCACAGCTCATGACCATAGGTGGCGGTAGGGTTCTTTTAGAAATGTTAACTAAATATGGTGCTTATTGGACTGGATTCTTTTTTTTGTCAAAAATTTTGGCAGCAATGGTTGCTCAGTTTTCTTTCTGGCATCCGTGCCAGGAAAAGCATAAGGAAAACAGCTGAAGGATTCTAAAAAGCAGCCAGTTATAAGATTTTAATTTTCCTCTTCCTCTGTCATAAAGCTGAGGGGTTTACATCATGTTCTCTCTTATGAAGCTATAATTGAACTGAAGTTCAGCGGAGCTCTCTGTGTGCTCTCGGCTGCATTCCTTCTCATTGATTCTTTTGCTCTTGCTGTCAAACCCAGTTCTGCTGTCATCACTCTGATTCAATAATCTTCTCCATGAACCAATCACAGACTTCCTCCTGTTCTTTAAAATTTACTGCCATGCTTTCGTTCTGTCTCTCAGACTCTCATTTCTTTAACGTTCTCCAGTTTATCCTGGATGCTCAGAGACCCTCATTCAAGTCTCCACCTGCCATCTGCTCACCCACCAGCATCTAAACTGTGGGGGCATCTGTCCTACTTCTCACCATCATTGGGGCCACCAGTCTGCCAAATGATTTATTAATCAAACTCTGTACATCAGTACATATTGTTACATGCATTTTAGCATCACTGCTGCCAAAAATACTCCATCTGTACATTTTCACCTGTTTATCCAGGTTGGGGTCGCAGAGCCAACTATCTAAGCAGAGATTCCCAGACGTCCCCCTAACCAGTGGTTTCTGACTGGCAAGCCAACTGTGAGACATGGTCTCTCTCCAGGATGTACCGGGTCTGCCCTGGAGAGTCCCCCAGTCAGACAAGCACAAAACACCTCAGCTTGGGGGCATCCATCAGGATGTATCCTCCTTTCATGTGGAGGAGTGGCTCTATTCTGAGATTCTCCTGAATAGTCATGCTCCTCACCGTGTCTTTGGTACATCCGTTAGAAGAAACTTGTCTCTGCTTCTTGTTTTTGCGATCTCGTTCTTTTAGTCGCAGTAAGAGCTCATGGCCATAGATGAGCACAGGAATACAGATCACCAGGAGAGTCTACAGCTTTGCTCTTCACTACAGCAGACCTGTACTGTATCCATTACATCAGACGCTGCACCAACCTGCCATGCCAATTCTTCTCCCCCCCACTTGTGAACAAGAGATACTATAAGATATTTGAACTCCTTCACTCAGGGCAGTAACTCATCCGCCAACCTGGGACAGACAGTCGCCTATTTGCTCATTCTCACCCAACCCATCCAGCCCTCTGAAAGCTGGAGATCGTTGCTTGATGAGATCCTGAGACCAACAAATATGGTTGCTTTCATTCCACGGCTGCACCTAGAAGTCCAACATCCAACGGGAATGTGCAGAGTTTAAATGACTCATGTTTTGGGTTGTGAATCCTGCCACACCTCTCCTGGGGCTCTTCACGAGGAAAGAGGGCGACTCTTCTTACATGACCCACAGTGTGCTTGCCTGCTAATCAGAAAGAGGGCAATATTGGCACGGCTGTTTTTGTTTGTTTCACGTGGATCACTTTAGATGCCTTTTAATGTGCAGAGTGCAGCTGCCCTTCTTAAAGACAAAAGTGAGGATGAACATCAGCACACGATGAAGACTCTGAATCTGAAACAGCAACAATGTTAAACTATCCTTAGGGGACTTCTAAAATAGCAGCGTGTGGCACTGAAGATTATGGATGCATGTAATTGTTCTGCAAAGGGAAGAGGATTAATCAGTGCGTAGCATGACACAGTGAAGCTTGCTCATGTTTTACTGTCAGTCTTTATTCCTTTTCGTGAGTTTAACGGTGGTTTTAGCTCGTTACCAGTCTGCTATTGTTGCACCCTCAGAGAGACATGACTCCATTCTGCTTTTGGCAACTTTTTTCGATCTATTTTCCTCAGTTCAGGTTTGGAGTTTACATGAAGCATAGTGTTGGAGCTATTTGTTCTTTCTTTTTATTATTTTGAAATTTGTTAAAGTTTGTTATTGGTTTACTTATATTTTTGGGGTTATTCACAAGTTTTATTTGTAGGTTAACACTTGTTTCATTGTTTGGTTTTGTTTTGTTTTGTTGTTTATCTTGTTAAGTCAGTCAGAAAGAACTGTAGGGCCATTTTTCTATAAATAAAGAGACTGGTATAGGACCAGCATGCACTGGGGTGAGCCTATGGTTTTTTACCAGAGCAGGAGCAACAAAAATGGATCTTGTTATTGCCAAACTGGATAAATAAACCATAAAATGCAACTTTCAAGTTTGGACAGTGGACTTTTTTTGCCTGTGTACAAAATATTATCTCAGTGCAGCAGTGGCTTGTGGAATTTTAATTTTTGGATGCTTGGTTGGTCAAACAAAAAGAATCGCCACTACACATCGCATGCCATCAACGGCCTATACTCTCTCATCTCGCGCGCTGTTTGTTGTTTTGTTTTTTTTTCTCTTTGTGCTTACTGATGACATCATGAGCCAGTCTGAACTCTAACCTCCCAGAAATAGCAAAACTAAAATAATTCACTACGCCCAAAAATAAAATACAATTAAATCAGTGTCCTCCTTAAAGATTTTCCAGATTCATGAAATGTCAGATCACAACACTATCAGTCTGCATGTTATGGGGTCAAGTTGGCGATTACTGTAATTACTCCTGTTGGTGAGAAATGAACAAAAACTGCAAATCTGTTTATGTAAAAAAAATAACACCCCACCTTGTGTCTCAATTTGATTGATGACCCTAGCCTTGACCTTTTGACCCCTCCCTTCCCCCACAGGAAGTGTGTAATTTGATCCCCCCTCCCCACAGGAAGTGTGTAATTTGATCCCCCCTCCCCCACAGGAAGTGTGTAATTTGATCCCTAAGCGTGACGAATTGCATCAGCACCTTGTGTCAAAATTTGATTGATGACCCCTCCCCTCCCCCACAGGAAGTGTGTAATATGATCCATAATCGCGCCACCTGTTGTGAGAAAAAAAAAAGTTTTTAGAGGGAGGGGGTCTGCGGAGGGAGGAGAATAAAAACAGAGAGGCGGCGCACTATGCGCAGACGCAAGATGGATCCTTTCATTCTGCAGCCCTGTGTACTTGGACGGGGAAGAGATCTGCTCTGCGGAGGCCGTAAGCATGGG
>JAQSNX010006181.1:0-27256 GCA_029532605.1 Oreochromis grahami | reverse complement strand
CTTAATGACCTTGTAGTACCATATCACCCTATTAGAGCACTTCGCTCTTGCACTGCAGGCCTACTTGTTGTTCCTAGAGTATTTAAAAGTAGAATGGGAGGCAGAGCCTTCAGTTTTCAGGCCCCTCTTCTGTGGAACCAACTTCCAGTTTGGATTCGGAGACAGACACTATCTCTACTTTCAAGATTAGGCTTAAAACTTTCCTTTTTGCTAAAGCATATAGTTAGGGCTGGACTAGGTGACCCTGAATCCTCCCTTAGTTATGCTGCAATAGACGTAGGCTGCCGGGGATTCCCATGATGCATTGAGTTTTCCCTTCCAGTCACCTTTCTCACTCACTATGTGCTAATAGACCTCTCTGCATCGAATCATATCTGTTATTAATCTCTGTCTCTCTTCCACAGCATGTCTTTCATCCTGTTTTCCTTCTTTCACCCCAACCGGTCGCAGCAGATGGCCGCCCCTCCCTGAGCCTGGTTCTGCCGGAGGTTTCTTCCTGTTAAAAGGGAGTTTTTCCTTCCCACTGTCGCCAAAGTGCTTGCTCATAGGGGGTCATATGATTGTTGGGTTTTTCTCTGTATTTATTATTGTGCTATCTACTGTACAATATAAAGCGCCTTGAGGCGACTTTTGTTGTGATTTGGCGCTATATAAATAAAATTGAATTGAAATTGAATTGAATTGAATTGAAACCTCCTAAGACCTGAACTCTTCCATGATATTCATTTTAAATTTCTCTTTGATATTTGGGCTGATTGGCACCTGATGAATGTAAAAACAAAGAATTACCAGATTTTTTTTTCTTTACCTAATTTTTCTTTCTGAGGAAAATGAGAGACAGATATGAGGATATTTGTTTAAGATTTCAATAGAACAGTGGCAGTATAATGTCCTCGTAAGTGGATATCAGGCCCCAAAATGTAGTATTTTGGCGTAGACAACCCAAAATGTGATGTCCACATATGTGGACGCCAGGTCCTAGGAGGCTAAGCAAGAAAACAACTCAGGTTTTTGGAAAAGATCACAGTTCAAATACACAGCCCAGGATGTAAAGCCAGCTTTACAATGCTCCATTTGAAAGCTTACCCAAAGATATGGACTACTCATTCAGATCTTTGGGACTGATAAGAGCTGACTACAGTCACTCTGCCACAGAGACCTCCATTAAAAATTATCAGCCAGGCGTTTCGCCAGTCAAGCACACAATTGACTTGGTAATGCACAGACTAAATGCTTTTCTCTTTCTCTTTGTCATACAGACGCCCGAGAGTTCCATCATCATAAATTCACCTGAAAACACCATAATTTAAAGCCCTTGCCCAAATAGAACACACCATTTGAAGTTCTGAACTGCTGAGAATCTGGATAAATCTGGATACGAGGATCTGCCTGACACAGCTTCGTAACAGTCCAGGTGAAGTAAAGGTGGTCTGTGAAGGTCTCTGCGCCCAAAGGTGGATAAGCTTCCAATGTGAAGAAGAGTGAGACCAAACAAGCCGCAGCATGCCTGTTCATGTAACTGCTCTGCAGTCGCACATCAAGATGGTTTTCTGTCCGCCTCATGCAAAAAGTTTTACTGCTGTGCTGGTTATAAGTGACCAAGGTCTTGCCAGAAGAAGTGCACTGCAGAAAGTCCATTTAACATGAGCAATAACGTGTTGGTTTTTGGTCATATTTAGAATAATTTTAAACACAAATGTTTAAACACACATGTAGTGAATATATATATATATATATATATATATATATATATATATATATATATATATATATATATATATATATATATATATATATATGTGTGTGTGTGTGTGTGTGTGTGTGTGTGTTAAAGTGTCCAACTGTGCAAAAAAGAAAAAAAGTTACGTTTTTATGGCTAATGGACTAATTGCCTATGTTCATGTGTGCATATTTGGGAAAAGTTTGGTGGCTTTTTTTCTTTTCTTTGTATGTATTAAGTATGTCATAAAGCTTTAGCTGAAAAGCTAAAGGTGCCTTAAAAAATTTGAATATTATAATTTTTTTTATTGCACAATGCACATTAAGCTAAGCCACCATAAGAAAATTGAACTTTTACCTTTTTCCAAATTAAAGCAAGCTGTGCGAGCTTTATCTCTAAAATGTGATCTTGTCTGTTAACAGTTGTTCTAGATACAGTCTTCACACATGCATTTGTGTTTGTGTTTCATGGAAGTAGAAATAGAAAATTCCCTACCACAATGCTTTTATTATTTTCATAAATCACTGCAAAAACAAACAGATGTGAAAAAAGCTGTCTTCTCTGCACTTTCTCATTATCATACTGTCACGTTATTTCAATCTTATATATGTCTAATTATCCCAAAATAACATCTTGTCTGTCCGTCACATATGAAAGACTGTAGACATGGTTCTGTGTGTTCCATGTTTGGCTTTTGATGCATTTGTGGAATATATTTTAGTTTTTTTATGTAAATAAAAAATATATTTTATGTAAATATATTTTTATATATTTTTTAAGCCAACGAGTTTATTTATTGTGTTTGTAATAGAATCTGAGTAGGAGTATTTTTTTTGTTTTTGTTTTTTTGGAATGTGTAGACGTGAGTTTAGACAAGCATCTATGATTCCCATACATACTCCTTGGTGTGGAACAAAAATGTCCAGACTGAAAAGAGAAAATGTAACATAATGGAGTCATTGGTTGGCACAACTGGAGCCAGACTTGTAAAGTTGTATAAAAAAGCTGTATTTAAAACCAACAAATAAATAAGAAATGAATAAAAAAGAAAAATCAAATAAAAACATTTATTTAAAACAGTCACATTAAGCAATCATCTACACAGTTTTACCATCTGCATGTCACATTTTCATTTGACTGTACTGGACTCTTTGACAAACTGGTTGTGTCTGTTTGCCACCAGTTCATTTGAAGGTGATGTGTATAGATGTATATATGTCTGACATACAAAATATATATAACTTTGCTCCATTATAATCCCAGTGTTGGATACTGGGAGTACCTGCTTGTGGAAGGAAGATATTGTGGCAGCATTTCATGTTAACAGGAGCCTGAGCAGCTGAGCTAATGCTGACCTCTGCTTGTCAGTCCTTTTTTTGGGGGGTATTGTCTGTATTTTGTATAATATGAAACAAATATATACATTTGCCAGATAAAAATATTGTGTTGAATTGCTGAGATAAATATATAGTTTGTTTTCATGGTATTTGTGGAAGAACACTCCAGCAAAATGTTAATGTAAATTAACCTACAATGTATCCCTATCCCAGTGTTTGCAGGTCATCTGGATTTTTCTTTCCACATGTTTATTGCACAGATGTCTTTTCTGGTGCCTGGTTTTTGTAAATAAATGACCTTTTCTGCTTTAAAAACTTTCCTTTTGTGTTGTACTGGAGGAGAATGGTGAAGCGGTGCAGCGATGCAGCTTTTCAGGAATGGAGACATCGTTACAGTTATTTTTATGGTACAAAACGGCGAGAGCACAATGGTACAGTGGAAACTGTCCGGTACAGAAACAACCACATTATAACTGCTAACAAAACTCCTTGCAAAGGATCTGCATTGACCGCAGGTTAACACAAAGTTAGATAAGAACCCAGAGTAATGATAACACTGAATAACCCCAGCCCCACAGCCAGACCCTGTTGTTTACTGGTGATTTAATGAGCTCGACTCCCATCACATTCTAGAACACAAATAAGGCCTTCATCAAATCAGGGAAGATGCAAGAAAGAAGATCAGGCATCAACTAGGAAGAAGCAGAATAAAAGCAACATTGGCTTTCCTTATGTACGGTAGTAGGTTTGTCTGACAATCTCCTGAGTATGTTTTACAAGCATGGCATTCCAGTGCACTTCAAACCCAACGACAGCTGCAGGACAAGGTTCACCCCAAGGACAAGGAGTGGTGAAACTGAACTCAACTTTCCAGCTTTCCAAAAATGTTATTAATCACAATCCATATTAATTTGGGATTTAAGAAGATGGAAACTTATTTTTCACATAGTGCTAAATACATTAGGACCATTTCCTCAGTTGGGTTTCATTCTTCAGTTATCTGCACTCCGAGCGGATAGAAAGGAAGAAAAAAAAAGAAATGTTTTCTGTTTTTATGTGCAGGGAGGAAGAAATGGTTCAGCTTCAGAAGGACGAAACAAGAAAACATGAAGAATCTAAACTTTAAATGAACCAGGAACTAAGACCAGACCAAACACAGCAAAGAAAATGCACATAAACACTAAGCAAGCCAAGAATCATCAGAAGATATAAAAAAAATTACTTGATAGGCTATGACACAAAAACACGGGGTAAAAGATCCAAGAGCATGAGAGAATGATATATTATGTTGGTGTGTGGAAGTGTATCCTATAGGTTTATGTTGTTAACTATAATGAGGAGACAGAGCATTCAAGTCAGTTTAGCATTACAGTAATGCATCAAATTACTTTCTTAGTGCAATAATTAACAGAGTAACAAGCCTAGACAATATTAAAATTTGCTGTGGGTGGCTGTGGCTCAGGTGGTAGAGCAGATCAGCTACTGATCGGAAGGTCGGTGGTTCGATCCTTGGCTTCCCCAGTCTGCATGCCGAGTATCCTTGGGCAAGATACTAACCCCAAGTTGCCCTCCGATGCGTTCATCGGAGTGTGAATGTGTGTGAATGCAAGTTAGTTTGCACTTGTGTATAGAAGTGCTTGTATGAGTGGGTGTGAATGGGTGAATGAGGCATGTTGTATAGAGCGCTTTGAGTACTCCGGGAGAGTAGAAAAGCGCTATATAAGAATCAGTCCATTTACCATTTACCATTTACTTAATGATTCAAAATATTTGATGATCTGAAACATGTCACACACACACAACTATGCAGGTCTACTAGAAGCTACAAGCTACAAGCTGAGGTACCCTCCATGAAGTATCAATATCAAGGCAGCGCGGAGTTTAGTTAGCCAACTATTGGAGCTTCAGAAAGGTGTGATGAATAAAGATATGCCTAAGAAGTACAGCAAGCTGGCCATACTTGGAAACTGCCAAGCAGTGTTGGGGAGTAACGGAGAGCATTTACCAGCATTAGACATTTAAAATACAAAATATGTGCCGTTACCATTACTGTTTAAAAAGGTGGTATTCATAATTGCTATGGCGAGTATCCTTCAGTAAAATTAATAAATCACACAGAAATAGTACATTCATGTAGTTGTAAAAAGCTTGATAATATATTAAGTAATCCAAAGTATTCAGAATACGTTACTCTCATTGAGTAATGTAACGGAATACATTACAAAATACATTTTGGAGCATGTAATCTGTAGTGGAATACATTTTAAAAGTAACCTTCCCAACACTGGTTACGTTGTTATACGAGTTAAATTAGTTTAAAAGTTTTATGTTATGAATAAATTGATTAAAACAAACAGTAACAATAATTGTCACTGGACTTTTATTTACCTTTACATTATCTTTATCATGTATGAACATAACGCTACCTTTGACCAATTTTAAATGGATATTTATTTAATCAGAATAAAGTAAATAACAATAACAATACGACAAGAATATTTATAATACATCAACAAAAATCAGCCCTCGGATCCTGCTGGTTTAAAAAAAATGGTCCAGGACTGGGACACTCAGGTTAATCCTGCAGCACAAGGGTCTGGTGTGTTTAGGGGAAAGGTGGAGAACAACATAAACAGTTTTAATAGAGAGGAATTCTTTCATTTATTTTAAGAGATCAAAGCATTATTATGATTATTAAGCTTAAGTAAAATATGCTAATACGCTGTGAAAAGACTTACATTCAGTGTTGGGTAAGTTACTTTAAATTAGTAACTTAGTTAGATTACTAGTTACTTCTATCAAAAGTAACTCAGTTACTTCAAGTTACTCGTTACTTTCAAAGTAACTACTTACCAGGGAAAGTAACTTTGGTTTTACTCAGAATTTGAAGACTTATCAAAGTGTCTGAAATGTAACATTCCAACTTCCCCTTTAGTGTGTTTGTTGGGCAGCTTAGATAATGTCACTACAGAAAAGAATATAGCCCATATGGTTTTCACTGCCTTATGCATAGCCAAGAAAACAGTCCTCATGAACTGGAAAAATAAAAATAATCTTAATTCTAACCAATATAGAAATTATCTATTAGATTACATTAGTCTTGATACAGCATCTGCCACCACATCAGATCAATTTCTCTGGGCTCCTTTGATCAGCTCCATCACCTAGTGGGGGTGGGGGGGTCATAGTTTGGTCCCACCTTCACTGTTGTGATCGGTGTGGGGGTAGGGACAGGCTTAGGGCATCGGGGGGTTCCCCGGAGCATCTTCCTTGGGGGGCTCAACCCGGGGTAGCGGTCATGGCCAATTAGGGGCTCTGTTGGCTCTTGGGTGACGGTTTCCTCGTGGCTGCGTGCAGCAGGGCTAGGGGAGGGTCTGTGCTGACGGACGTGGGTTACTGACCTGGTAGCCTGGCTGCCCCTGGGTGGGTCCGGGATGGGCGTGAGGTTCTGGGGGCGTTCTGTGTCTGGCTGGGGCCCTGGCCGGGCCTCAGGGGCCTGGGTCCTGGTTGGTGTGTTGCCGGGGTTGTGGGCGGGTGGGTGTATGGGGGCCCGGTCCTGGCGCAGGGTGCCGCCGGTGCATCGAGCCACCTGGGGGGCTCTTCAACTGGTGGGGGAGGTTGTCACATCTTGCAGGAGCTTTCCGCTCTTCGGGAACTCTCTCTGCAGGAGGGGGAGATACAGGAGAGGTGGAGGAAGATCTCAGCCTGGGCGTCTATTGTCTTGTGTAGTCTGGAAGATGAGTGGATGATGGGGTGGGTGTAGTTTTCTCTGTGGTGGGGTCGGGTGGACTGTCCCGGGCTCTGTGGGGCCGGGCGGCGCTGCTGCACTGGGCCCCGGTCCGGATGGGCCTGGGCCCCCCTTTCCCTGGCGGGTTGCAGAGTATGGGGGTGCCTACTGGGGTCAGCGGGGGAGCTGGCCCCAGGGAGGGGTCACTTGACCCTCCCTTCCTTCCCTCCCCATCTCCAGCTGCCTCCCTCTTCTCGCTCCACCACAGTCACCCACACATGCAGGGCCTTGGGGTAGGGGTGTGTCACCAGGGTGCAGGGAGGCACCCCCCCCTCTGTCCCCTTCTGGCTGCCTCTGCCTCAATTTTATCCCACAACTTAGACATTCACATTACTCACACTCTCATTACACATACATATAGGATCTTGGGGGTGGGCACGCCACACAGAATCCAAATTACCATCAGGGTGTACACCTCACCCCTGGCGTCGTTGCCCACCTCTCAATTTTAAATACACGTAGACATTGAGGGCTAGCAGGAGGGACTATGCGCTTACCTGCTTCTCTGGCAGGTAGCTCCATGCCCTCCTGGGTTTTAAATGCACCTTAGAACACACATACATCAACACTACATATGAGCGGGTGGAGGGAGGTTTGGAGTCTTCACACACCCCGTTCTCTGCGGCCTGCTGGAGTGGGGGGGCTAGGAGGAGGAGTTGGCCGTCCGACTGGGGTCTGGAATGTGGGGCCTCCCTGCTGCTGTGGAGTCGGGGCGGCCTGCTTCTCCCCACCGCAGGGAAAAGGGTAACACCACCTGGGTCTGGGTGCAGCTTCCCCCTCCAGGGGCAAGGGTACCCAGACCCGGTTTTTAGAGTACGCTTGGGGAGAGTGATTGTGTGTACAGCGTCTCTTTATGTCTGTCTCCGCGTTGGTTGAGTGTGGAATAATTGCCTATGAGAGCATGAGGGTGGGAATGGATGTTTGTATCTGTGTGTGCCTGTATGTCTGTGTCTATATGTCAGGTTGGGTATCAGACGCCACCTCTCTGGGGACATCTCAGGCCCTCCAAGGTTTGGAGGCCTATCTCCCCCCCACCACTTCCCCTGCCGGTGGTGGACGCCCTCAGACATCGGTGCATTGGTGGTTCTTTGTGTCCGGGGGTGGGCGCCCAGGTACACACCGGCTCACTCCTTGGCGGCTGCTTATCGGGGCCTGGAGCCTGGGGCTCGCTCGGGCCACTTCGGAGGCAGGGTGCCCTCGGCCTCTCGGCCCGGGCTCGGTCACTCAGGCACAGCTGGCTGCCGGCGGAGCTCACGGGCACGTCACTGCAACCCCCCCTGGCTTCTGCTCCGCGGCTGCTGAGTGACCCCTCATCTGGGACTCTCCTCAGCTCTTTCTGGGATAGTGGCGCGGCTGCCCCTCTGTTGGTCTTCCTTGGTCTCTTGTGTTCTGGGGGCCTCTGGACGTCTGGAGTTTTGATCTCCTCCATACCTTCGTCATGCCCTGGAGGACGGGGCAGTGGCCCCCCCACACCCTCTAGCAGATCATTACATGAAGGAACCTTTTAAAAATAAGCGCGTTCATGCTCACAGGTGTACACACGGGTGATCACACACAAACTACACCCTTTTTGGCTCTTACCTCAAAGCACACTGTGCGCTGTCGATCTTACGCGCTGCACAATAATGTCTAACATTTAGTATTTACTGTCATATTCCCATAGATCATTGTGATGTTGTTTATTACTCTCGTTTTCTTCTGCTTGCTTTCTCTTTCTTTCTCAACAGGTGATCCAGGTGATTGATATATGTATTTTTTTTTGTCTGCTTATTCTGTTGGTTTTTGGTTTTTTGCCCTTTTTCCCGTCCCCTTCCCCGCTGTTTTTCTTTCCCTCTTTCTTTCTCCCCTTTCTTTCCCCCAGTTAAGTCTGTCCCGTATTCAGCAAGTGAAAATAAAATAAACAATAAAAGGTGAATCAAATGGACCATTACGGCAAGGCTGGGATGGTCCATTTGGTAAAGTAAATCCGTTGGGCATCTTTCTTCGCCTTCAGACAATAATTCTGATGGCAAAAGAACCAAACGGGACAGGTTAAAAAAAAAAAAAAAAAAAAAAAAAGAATTCTCTTGTTAATGTGTTGCTTCCATAACTGGATACCCAGCAAGACTGCCAGTCTTCTAGCTTGCTTACTTGCCACAAGTGCACTGTGCCACCTACCAATAGAAAGGAAAAGATAATGTGCATATTTCCACGAGAGAAATCCCACGCCTGCACCGTCGTTGACCGCCGCCATGATTCTAGCCTACGTCACAGCGTCATGTGCGCTTCTTACATTCAACACGAAAACTGCACTCGTGGTGTTTTTGATTGTACTCAGAACTCGGAAATTCTGACTTCCGAGTAGGAAGATGTAGGCAACACCAGACTGCAGATGAGCTGCATACAGGGCTGAACTGGGACAAAAAAATCAGCCCGGGCATTTTGACTAGAGACCGGCCCGCCATCATAGGAAAAATCATAAAGCCTTTGAATGAAAACAAATGTTGTGACAGTGATGTACACTGTTTTGATGGTATATATGTATCAATCTATTGATCGTTTGTTGCATGATTGAGATAATTATTTAATAAAAGCTAGATATTTTAGATGAGAATAAGAAAGAAAAGTATTTCTTTGTGCCCCCCTTTCCCTGTTAATGCCCTACCTGGCCCCCTGGCATCACTTTGCTAGACTCGCCCCTGCACAGTTACCAGCTGTCAGCTACATAGAAAAGGATCCTGGTGTTATTTGTCTCTCAGAAACAGTTCATAACTTCCCTTCAACTCATTCATGTGACCTAAAAGGTAAACCTGTTTCTACATCACCTGTTCAGCTCTGATGATTCAGTAAGGACATCTCCTGGTTTCAGCTTCATGTTTCCCTCTCACCACATATCCAAACCAATATCATGACCAGCAGTTTTTACAGCGGTGGCTCCAGCAAACATCAGCTGATACTAGAAAGTAATATTAAATAAATTCTAACAACAGCGGATCAAGCTTAAACGTGCTGCTGTTGTTTAGCGCACATCCGCTGGTTTCCTCTTTCTGGCGCAGAGAGAAAAGCTGATCAGCTGATCATTGATCAGTTTCATGATTTAATTAGCAACTTTCTAGCAGACGTAGAACGGGACAAATCGCGTTCCTTTTCACCTCAACTTTAAAGTTCGACCTCCTCGGCTGTAATTGGTCCAGCCCAGAGTCGATCATGACCAACTGGCCAATCCACCACCATTCATTTATACCATTAAAAAAAGAAAAGAAATAAAACCCCATCGGCCCATAAAAACCAAAAGCCTAAGGTACAAAACATGCCAGCAAATTCTAGCTGAAGTACAGGACAAACTGTGTTCCTTTTCACCTCAATACGAAATATTTTCTCTGAATACGGGACTATTCTGTTTTTTACAGATGGTTGGCAACTCTACTAACTAACCTATGAATAAAATAAAGTTCATTATTAGTAACATCATAGCACCCACCCAGCTGTATAGAAACATGCTAGTTGTAAAAAGATAGACCCAGATAGACTGCAGGTCATAAGTTCTCACCTGAAGTTCAGTTCAATTCAATTCAATTCAATTCAATTTTATTTATATAGCGCCAAATCACAACAAAAGTCGCCTCAAGGCGCTTTATATTGTACAGTAGATAGCACAATAATAAATACAGAGAAAAACCCAACAATCATATGACCCCCTATGAGCAAGCACTTTGGCAACAGTGGGAAGGAAAAACTCCCTTTTAACAGGAAGAAACCTCCGGCAGAACCAGGCTCAGGGAGGGGCGGCCATCTGCTGCGACCGGTTGGGGTGAAAGAAGGAAAACAGGATGAAAGACATGCTGTGGAAGAGAGACAGAGATTAGTAACAGATATGATTCGATGCAGAGAGGTCTATTAGCACATAGTGAGTGAGAAAGGTGACTGGAAGGGAAAAACTCAATGCATCATGGGAATCCCCGGCAGCCTACGTCTATTACAGCATAACTAAGGGAGGATTCAGGGTCACCTGGTCCAGCCCTAACTATATGCTTTAGCAAAAAGGAAAGGATGATGTTTGTCATTTGGCTTAATACAGCTTTGGGAGTGGTGGTAGTGATGTAGACATAGTGACTGCTGATGATGAAACAGATAGCAAAACAAATCTGCACTCCATTATTGCTGTGAAATGTGAGCTGTGCCAATCATTTCCTGTTGGTAATGCCTCTTAAACTTAGCAAGAGATAAGGATTTCAGCCTAACACAACACACTGGAGCATATGATCCTGTAATTGGGATTTCCTGGAATCTATTTTTTGATCCTGTGCCTTAAGTGGGTTTATTTGTTTTTAAACAAATACTGACTAAATGTGAGGTTTGGTTTATATGCTGTGACAACACTCATCACTGTTGCCTCTGAAAGTTGGCTGTCTCTCTCCAGGTGCCAACATTTGGTAAATTTGCATTGGTTAAACAGCATTTTTGACTTCCTTGTTGTTTCAAACTAGCCAATCAAGCAAAGGTAGAAAAGCCTGACAACCCCCAAACAGCATCATATTGGAAGGTCTTTTATGCTAGGAGCCAGACACAACCCTCGGGATGTTTTCTGTAATACTAAGTTCCTTATCAAATCCTAATATCCTGTATAGCTGGCAAATAAAAAGTGGAGGGTCAACACCTTCAGTCAAGGGTGGTCAGAATCAGCTAGTTAAGGTTACATTTAAATACTGACTTGAACAGATGAACTGGTATTTAAGCCTCAAGAAGGGGACTTTTCCATACACTTCAATTAGTGTTCTGTCAGTGTCACGGCCCTGGGTCATGCGACCCAGTATGTTGAGTTTTTTGGTGTTTTGTTATTCTTTTTAGTCTAGTCTTCATTTCAGCTTATTTAGTTTCATTCTGCCCTGTTTTGTGTCTAAGTTTTCCTTGGTTGTAAGATTCAAGTCATGGCCGTGTCTTCTTATGTTTCCTGTTTTATTTTGAAAGAGCTTGGTGTGTTGTGTTTATTGTATTTAGTTTCACGTGTCCTGTCATTATGTTAATTGTTGTCAGCAGTGTTTCCCTTGTGATCCGACTCCCCTTGATTATTCCTCATGTGTATTTAGTCTGTGTGTTCCCCTCAGTCAGTGTCGGATCGTCTGTTAACCCCACCACAGTTTCCCTAGGTTTACTCCATTGTTTTCTGTGTTTTCTAGGTTACTCAGTGTTCATAGTTTGTCATAGTTTTTCACTGAGTGTCTCAGCCCTTTTAGTTACCCAGTGTTCATAGCCTCCTTAGTTTCCCTAGTTGCTTGTTTTTCTTCTGCATCAGCCAATAAAGGCTCGCTTTATTTTTGAAACTACGTTTTGTCTCCACCGTGTCTGCACCTGGGTCTACCTCTTTCCTCGCACCGGCGCACCCCGTCGTGACAGAACGATCCGACCAGTATGGACCCAGCGGACACGACAGACGGGATCGGGGAGGAGCTGCAGCGGCTCAGCCGGATCATGACACGCATCTGTAGGTGCGCGGACCCCAGAGTGGTGTCAACCGGGTTGGCGGCCATAGACGCCATCCTCCGGAAAGAGCCGCAGCTCCACCAGTTTCCTCAGCTTATTGAGAAGTTTGACTCTCTGGGCCCCCTTAAGGAGGAGCTTCGGGCCCGTGCGCTGGCCCAGAGGGTATTGAATGCCGCCTCAGCACCTACGACTCCGACCCGTAAACGGTTGTCGTCGCCGCTGCCTCACGAGCCGGAGGCAGTCAGAGTAGGGACACTGGGGCTCACTGCTGCAGCGCCATCTTCTCAGCGTTCATCGGCTCCCCCGCCTCCGCCACAGTCAAGCTGCACTGAGCAGCACACGGAGACGGTGGAGGCCATAGACTTTGGTGATGATGAGCGGCAGCAGGTGTTACGAGCTTATCGGGAGGAGGAGCTCCGTTGGAAGCCCTGGCTCATTCCAGAGGAGGAACTCTCACCTGTTGCACTGCCTCGGACGAGCCGCTCGCCCTCTCCACCCCGCTCGGACTTTTCTTCACCTGCCTCTTTTCTGGCGAGGATGTGGGCGGACGACGAGGAGATCACCGCCACGTCAACCTCGGCGTCGCTGGCTTCAGCATCCATCGTACCCACTTCCAGAAAGAACCGGCGTCAGCGCCGGCGTCAGCGCCGCCGTCCCACCGCGCTACCCTCGGGGGTGAGTGACTGTGTGTCTGTGTCTCACGATCCTCCTATAGTGAAGAGCGAGATGTGTATTGATTCGCCGGGCCTGGAAAATATAACTGAATTGTGTTCTGAGACTGGAAATACAGGGTTTAGTTGTTTAGGAAAGCCTACTACGGAAATCATTGAGTTCGACCTCTGTGAGCGGCAGCAATCAGCTCGCGTCCACCTGGAGGAGGAGCTCCGGGGAAAGCCGTGGCTCACCCCCGATTGTCAGCACATCTTTCGGGGAACACGCCTGGCTCTCGGGGGCCCTCGGAGCTGCCAGGGTCTGCCACCCCTCACTCCCCCAACAGCCAATGCTTCTGCTTCAGTGGTTTCCTCAAAGAAGAGGCGACGTCAATGTCACTGCAGCACCACGCGGCAGCTGGAGGTTAGTGACAATCTTTCGCCTCAAAGCCTCCCTAAGTTGCAGGAATGTGACTGTCATGAAGGATCTGCAGACGCTCCAGAGATAAAGACAATTCCTACATGTGCTGGGGGAGCGACCCAGTGCTCCTCAACACCACCCATTCTCTTAATAAATGATGAAAGTGTTGCTCAAGAACTCATGTTTGGTGTGAAGGGTGGTGATATAACTTCTGTCCATGAGGGGTGTGACTTAAATAATGACACCCTGTCTGTACCGGGTGATCAACCTGACTGTTCCTTAGCTCATTCATCTTGTGACTCTAATACGTGTTATGAAATGTGTAAGACCAAATTACTGTGTAAATCAGAGGAAAACAATTCAAAGCGACCTCTGAGTGACGCTCTCACTTCTGTACTCAACAAGCACAATTCACCTGAGTTTTGTGTTCCAGGTCAAGAGAACAGTAATGGCGGTGTGGTTCACTCTGAGAGTGAATTGTGCCCCCAGAAGAAGATGGGGGACACATGTCTGAACCATGTAGCTCCAGCTCCCCTCTGGGCGCAGTGAATGCTAAGGCTGAGGTCGGGGCCTCCGATACTGTCTCTAATGATCATGTTTTACCTTCAGGTTGTGTAAATGTGGAATCATGTTCTTTTGTTTCTTCTAAATCATTTCAGGATGGGGTGTTAGTTGGGAGTGCTACTGATATAGTAAGCTCACAGTCCGCACCACCACTGGCAGCCTCAGCTATATTAGGCACTGTATTAGCTGCACCTCCGTTCATAGATGACTCAGAGTCTCTGTCTAAGTCAGCTTCTGGTGGGGGGCTAGCTGGGGAATGCAGGACTGAGACCGCCAAATATCAGGCCGAGCCCCATGATTCCGGTCAGTCAGAGCATAATGAGGCTACGATTCCCTCTGACACCGTCACTTTTGATTTGTTCGTGACTAATGTGGTAACTGCTAATGCTAATCGCTCTGTCAAACCTATCACAGAAGAGTTTATTCAGACTCTTGGCATTAACCCAGTGCCAGCCGCCCCATCAGAGGTAAGTGTGACTGCTGTATGTGTAAACACAGACTCTGATCAAGTTACAGGTCCACCACATGAATGCAAAATGAACGTGAATGTGTCTTCTTTGACCAGTGGTGCCAACTTGATGGATGTCCAGGAACCTAGCCATGAACTGATAAATCATGCTCCTATGAACGGTTCAGTTATAAATGCAGCTCATGTGGCCGAACTAGCCCCTTTGTGGGCTGAGACCCTGTCACAGGCGGAGACTGAAGAAACGTCACGTTGTCCTCCTGTGACAGAGGAAATGAACTGTACTGAGAGCCTTGGGGGCCCAACTTTCGATCAGGGTTTTTCCTTAACAGTTAATTTGCTTGCTAGGAATGGCATAACTTCTGCTAGAGATGATACAGAGACTGTTACTGACTCTGGGCAATATTACGGTGTAGATATTGCCTGTGCGTCCAAGATTAATCAGTGTAATTCTGGTGAGGGTGAGGCAGCCAATCTGAGTTTGTGTTTTTCTACTTCGGAGTTAAAAGAACCAAAGACTGAGAATGAAGACTCTGACTTTATGTTTGTGAAGGAAAATGAAGATATGAATTTGGACGTTGACAGGCCGACCTCTGAAAAGAACTCGCATCTAGTACTGGACTGCGATGCCACTTTTTCTCAGACTGTCATGGACATTTCTGTTCTGGGTTCTACACCAAACGGTGAACTAATGAATGATGTTTTCAGGGACGATCTGGTGGGAAACGAACTGTGCGATGTCATATTAAGTTTTCCAGAGAGTCAACAGCCGCCAGTTCAGATTTCAGTCCAGGCCCCAGTGCCGCCTGTAGTCCAGGCCCCAGTGCCGCCTGTAGTCCAGGCCCCAGTGCCGCCTGTAGTCCAGGCCCCAGTGCCGCCTGTAGTCCAGGCCCCAGTGCCGCCTGTAGTCCAGGCCCCAGTGCCGCCTGTAGTCCAGGCCCCAGTGCCGCCTGTAGTCCAGGCCCCAGTGCCAGTGGACTCCTTATCTGCTGGTTTTATAATGGCTTCTGCTGGAGGGTCCGCTGGACCGCTCCGGCCTTTGTCTCCTGTCCCCGCTGGAGGGCCCGAGGAGCCCGTCCGGCCCCCTGCCTCGCCTCAGCCAGAGGTCTCCGCACCTGCTGGCCCTGCCTCGCCTCAGCCAGAGGTCTCCGCACCTGCTGGCCCTGCCTCGCCTGGTCCTGCCGTTGCCAGGCCACCGCCTCGTCCACGTCCGGCTCAGCCTGCTGATCATCGCCCACGCCTGGTTTGGCGTCAGCGGCCACCTTCCAGGCCGCTGACTGGACTTCTTCTCCGGCGCGGCCGGCCTCCTGAACTGCTTCCGCGCCGCCGTCAGCCGCCAGCCAAGCCGCCTGAAGGTCTTCGTACGTTCCCACGCCGCCGTCGGCCGCCAGCCAAGCCGCCTGATGGTCGTCGTACCTGTCCACGCCGCCACTTCTTCCGTGGTCGTCCCCCTGAGTTATTGGGCCATGAACTGTTGAACTATCGGCCCCCGGGTCGTCCCCCTGAGTTGTGGGATTATGGACTGTGTCGCCTCGACCTCGGGAGGTTTGTTTTCTTTTTTGGCATTGATACTTGTGTTCTGGTGCGGGTGCTCTCAGTTGTGTTTTTTTTCTTTGTTCTGTTTCTGGCCCTCCGTCCGTGCCCCCTCCGCCCGCCCGGGTCTGGTGTTCTCTTGTTTTGGTTTCGGCCGTCGGGAGCCGGCCCTTGGGGGGGGGGTACTGTCACGGCCCTGGGTCATGCGACCCAGTATGTTGAGTTTTTTGGTGTTTTGTTATTCTTTTTAGTCTAGTCTTCATTTCAGCTTATTTAGTTTCATTCTGCCCTGTTTTGTGTCTAAGTTTTCCTTGGTTGTAAGATTCAAGTCATGGCCGTGTCTTCTTATGTTTCCTGTTTTATTTTGAAAGAGCTTGGTGTGTTGTGTTTATTGTATTTAGTTTCACGTGTCCTGTCATTATGTTAATTGTTGTCAGCAGTGTTTCCCTTGTGATCCGACTCCCCTTGATTATTCCTCATGTGTATTTAGTCTGTGTGTTCCCCTCAGTCAGTGTCGGATCGTCTGTTAACCCCACCACAGTTTCCCTAGGTTTACTCCATTGTTTTCTGTGTTTTCTAGGTTACTCAGTGTTCATAGTTTGTCATAGTTTTTCACTGAGTGTCTCAGCCCTTTTAGTTACCCAGTGTTCATAGCCTCCTTAGTTTCCCTAGTTGCTTGTTTTTCTTCTGCATCAGCCAATAAAGGCTCGCTTTATTTTTGAAACTACGTTTTGTCTCCACCGTGTCTGCACCTGGGTCTACCTCTTTCCTCGCACCGGCGCACCCCGTCGTGACAGTCAGACAGTAATGTTGCCGTCTAAGTTTGACCCATGTAATGACAGCCTTAAAAAAAAAAAAAAAAAAAAAAAGTGAAAAGAATTTTTTGTTAAAGCTTTTGTGTAGAATTTAAATTTCTGACTTTTGTAACACTGGCTGCAATAAAAATGTCTTTGTATCTTACACACAGTCTTTTTGTGCTGGTAAGCCTTAGGCTATGCCAGCAATCAAGTGTGTGTGTTGTATGATTGCTCTTTTGTGTCGTGGTCCTGTTCTTGCCGGTCTTTTGCAATATCTGCCTTTCTCTCCTCCTCAAGCTCATTCTCCCTCAACTATGTCTCTCTCTCTCTCTCTCTCTCTCTGTATGTGTGTGTGTGTGTGTGTGTGTGTGCATATTGTGGTGCTCTTATCTTTCGGGACCTTGATGAGTTTCCACTTTGTAATTATTTAGAGAGAAGCTGTGGAGGGAGTATTCAGTATTGGGATCAGTGTGCCAGGAGTCTGAAATACTCTGCTGTGGACGTCACTTTTTGGAACTGTTGTTTGTTTTATTACTCTATTCTTAAAATGTATCTGCATTTACATCAAGTTTTTCCCTAATATACAGCAGGTATTTGGGTCAATAATTCCTGTTGAGTCCAAAGGCAAGGACATGAACTTGGATCACAGAGGAACTCAAGGTCAGTGGGGGTTTTCTTCCCAGTGTATTGCTTGATAAACTTTTTTAAACTTTTAAAGTTTTATTTTGTTTTGGGCTTGTGTCCACTTTACTCAATTTATCAACCCTTCGAGAAAATGATCCAATTCCTGGGACACTATTGTCCTCATCTCCTGTGGTGCTCAGATTCCGATAGTCCATTTGAGTATGGACAAGTCATTGAGTCTCAGGATTCTGATAGTCCATATATCCTGAGACTCAATGCCTTGTCCATACTCAAATTAAAACCTTAAGAGCTGAAGTTGTTTGATCAGTGGCATATGTCCAAAGCTGAAATCAAAAGTGTCAAAAAATGACTCTTTGAGAAAATTCTTGTGTTAGAGAAGGAAGCAAGGCTGAAGCATTAGCTGGATATCAAATTGTAAGTAAATAGGAGACCCTCCCTAAAAAATATCTTACTTGACCAGCTATCTATCCATAGGTATCACACGGAGGCAACTTTGGTTTTGGAAGCATGATATTGGTGCTAAAATGTGGCTTGACAAAAAAAAACTGAGCTGAACAAAAACTGGATTTTAGTTTTAGATTGTGACTGTTGATGAATTTGGAGGCAGTTTTTAAACAGAACCTCAAGGTGTTTTTCAACTATAAAAATGTAATGTGGCTGTGCTGATGATAATGAGTATTCAGGAAATTCTTGATAAAGTGATGCCAGTTTTTTAAAAAAAAGACACTTTTATAAACTTCAGCAGTCTCTAAAAAAATACTTAGTTTTTCACCTTCAACAAATATATCACAGTTACTGCTATTACCCATAACCTGAGCAGAGAGCATAGCCCTGAACACTTTAGAATTCATTCTGGTACTTCAATTAGTAGCCACATGATCCCCAGTGCCTGGTGTGAGGCATTGGCATGTGGGCCAAAGGCATCAGATTATCTTAGATAAGCAACTGTTGTCGGCCATCAGTTTGGATAAACATCTTCAGGCCATTTTCAAATACTATGAACTCTACACTGAGAAAAAGTCTACATGTTGAAAGAATTAAAAGCAGCTACAAGTTTCCCAGAGAATGGACGCCCCAGCAAATTCTCCCCAGGGTCAGACTGAGCAATGCTCAAACTGGACCAAAGGTTTGTAGATTTGTGGTCATAAACATGTCCTATATGTACAGCAATCGAACTTTGTCATAAGCTGAAGCCCACCTGGAAATGCAGAAATCCAGAGTAAATGTACAGCACATTTATTTGTTTACCCTAATGTTTTAGAGTCACTAAAGTCTGGGTTAATTTTTTATTTATTGTATTATTTTTTGCTGTGAAAAGCATCCTTTATTTGTAAAGACGGTTTTCTATCCACAGACCTGTGTGGAGAGGCAGAGACCCAAAAAGGAAAGTTATTTGAAGTAGACCTGTGTTTCATTCATCTGTCTGCCATGCTGCTCTCTGCCAAGAAAGAAGCTATCAAAACAACCATCTTGTTACAATCCTATAAATATCACGGTAGTTGCAGGCAAATCACAGCCTGCCTGCAGCTACTGTGATTGGCCTGTTCGGTACTTTTGGTTCCTTTCATGCTTTTCTCCTACTTCTTTGCTGCATATTTGTAATTTATCAGGGAGAGAATAACAATCATCACCTCAACACAAGGAATATACTGGCCACTTACATCACAGGCCCTCTTTGTAGAACTCTAAATCAGCCATATTTATTACAGTCAGGAAATTTGTTTTATTTCAGACTTCCCTTCTTCTTGTCTTGATCATCACTTATACAGTGAATGCATGCAGCCTCGGCCTGACAGCCCCACTGCTGTGATGATTCATCACAAGGGAAGTCAATTCAGTAAATCAATTTTCTTTTGATGTGTGAGAAAGTTTCAAAAGATTACGTTTCCACAAATCAGTCTTTTTCTTTCAGACAATCTAAATCAGATTTTTAGATATTCTTTAAAGGAAGTTAATGACTTTTGTTGCTCATCTCTGTGTGTGTGTTTTTTTTTTTTTACTTACTTATGTAAGAATATGAAACTGAGTATGTGCCATGATCACAATTTCACACTGCTGAATACTGAAACTTCCTTTGTTCACGAATTGAAACCCGGGAATGTGCAGAAAGCTTGGTTGCTATAATCACGTGCAACAGACTAGTAGTGTCAACCACAAAGACACATGTATGCTGTCCTGTGAAGTCTACTCCAAGCAGAATTCAGTCATTCGGGGGACTTCAGTACCAGTGCCAAGGAATTAGTTGATCTTTAAAAAGAGACAGAAAGTGGCACAGAAGTCTTCTTTTGACTGATTAAAATGTGCAATTGGAGCATTAAATAGGGTGATATCAGAGTTGGCCACTGAGTCAAGTGCCTCAAGCAAGCCGAGGTCAGACAAGTAATGAGGCTGTCATATGCAGAAAGTAAATGCTAGAGGTGCTGGGACATTAGTAGGGTACTCGTGTCGTGAGAATAAATGACAAAAACACAAATCTGGCTGCAGTTGCTTCACTGAATCTTTCTGTTCATGTTTAGAGAGGGCCTTGGACAAAACATGGAACCATGACCCTCATCAAGTTAATGTAAGGGCTTTCGGACAAAATGAATTAAAGTGGCAGACTGCTAGTGTGGCTGGTTAAAAAAATGTATCCTGCTTTTCTTCCTGACTGTGAGACCACACACACACAATAATGGAAATACTGCAGTCATGCAAAATTCATGGGGAAGTATAAAAGAGTTGCTCAGCAGTTTAAACAGAGGTCAACACTTCCAAATTGTAATGTAACATGTTCAATTTGTCTATGTCTTCCCACTATTCATATATCAGATACTGTTCGAATCTTTGCTTTCACAATGAAAGGCAAAACAAAACTTTATTCTTGGACAGAGTCACTTCTAAAGTGTTGATGTTTTTGTTATTGTCACCCTTTACTAAGAACTACGTACAGTTTTATGTCCCAGCACTGACTTTTTAAAGTTCAGCTAATTAAGAAAGTGTTTCAACATAACTGACCAAATAAGTTCCTGGGCGTGTCAGCAGGATAGTTCCTGGGTGGATAGACTTTTTATGCTATAATTAGATGTACATTTCATTTTTACAGCTATTATTTAGCAATTTCATGCACTGCCACTTTTCCTTTTAATTTATGCAAAACAGACAACAGGCTCTATGATTTATTTTGCAGAAGCTGTGGTAGATTTTGATTTTTTTGTGCTGTCCAATTAAATGTCAGGTTTTGCTATTCATACCAACACTGCGATGTGTCTTTTTGTGTATAAGTTTCAGCATTATTTGTTCAATAATCATTAAAACATTAAAAGTATTTCACCCATTAATATACATTATTCACTTTGTGTGTGAGAAGCCTCTGTCAGCATGTTACCCACTGGCAAAACCCCTGTAACACAGTAACAGTTTGCCCTAAAGTTGCATAGCCAATACTAACTTATTTCTTCAACTTAGTGCTTCGAGCGGCTCGTCATGAGACACATCAAGACCCTGCTGACCCCCTCACTAGACCCACTGCAATTTGCGTACCGCCATAACCGCTCAACGGACGACGCCATCTCCACTGCTCTCCATCTTGCCCTCACACACTTGGACAAGAAGGACACACACGTTTGAATGCTGTACATAGATTTCAGCTCAGCATTCAACACGATCATCCCCCAACAACTTATCGGAAAGCTGAGCCTGCTGGGCCTGAACACTTCCCTCTGCAATTGGATCCTGGACTTTCTGACCGGAAGGCCTCAGTCAGTACGGATCGGGAACTGCACCTCCAGCACCACCACACTGAGCACTGGGGCCCCACAAGGCTGTGTGCTCAGTCCTCTGCTGTTCACACTGCTGACTCATGACTGTGTAGCAACACACAGTTCAAATCACATCATTAAGTTCGCTGATGACACGACCATGGTGGGTCTCATTAGCAAGAACGACGAGTCAGCGTACAGAGAGGAAGTGCAGAGACTAACGATCTGGTGTAAAGACAACAATCTGTCTCTGAATGTTGACAAGACAAAAGAGATGGTTGTTGACTTTGGGAGGACACGAGGCGACCATTCACTGCTGAGCATCAACGGCTCCTCTGTGGAGATTGTCGACAGCACCAAATTCCTGGGCGTCCACCTGGAGAAGGACCTCAGCTGGTCCCTCAACACCAGCTCCCTGCACAAGAAAGCCCAACAGCGTCTCTTCTTTCTGAGAAGACTGAGAAAGGCCCAGCTTCCACCACCGATCCTGACCACCTTCTATAGAGGAACTATTGAGCGCATCCTGAGCGGCTGCATCACTGTCTGGTTTGGGAACTGTGCCAGATCGGACCGCAAGACCCTACAGCGGATAGTGGGAACAGCAGAGAAGATCATCGGGGTCTCTCACCCCTCTATTGAGGACATCTACACCACACGCTGCATTCGCAAAGCCACCAGCATTGTGGCTGATCGGACACACCCCTCTTACACACTCTTCACCAAGAGTGCAAGAAATGTCAACACGGTTACCTTTGAGTAACGCATGTGATGAGTAACAGTTGACAGTGTATCAGGGTTTGTGCCTATTGTCATAATATATGCTTACTTTGAGCATAACCCCCACTGAAAAACCATTATTATGACGATTATCATACAGAAATTATACTGTAAACTATGAAAAAGTGTATTTAGATAGTAAATACATACAAAATGCCATTTACATGACACTTTTAGAAAGGATTAATGTAACTGATTTAAACATCTCTGCAGTGTAACTTACACTAAATAATTTCACGCTGAGTAGACTTCATTAATTAATCTAATTAAAGGAGCCTTTGCTTTTCAGCATCTTCTTTTCATCATTACCAGTAGGAATTGTGTCAAAGTTTGTAGTGATTTCAGGAAGTGATTTCAGGCAGGAAGGATGGATTATTTTTGTATGTGGTTAAGTGGTTTCCTGCTGACATTTATGTAATTTGATCCTGAGTGATTAAGGCTGGAAAACTGCAAAGTGCCTCTTTTAAATCTTTACGCTTATGGTGATACTGCTGCAATCTTACATACACTATTATCTGGTGCTGCTGATTCTAAGAGAAGGGCTTCTTATTTTATATTAAATATATATGCTTCTATAGACGCAAAAAGAGAGAATAAAATGCCTTTAACAAAGATCTTTTCTCCTAATGTATCATTCTGAAACTTGGCTGTTGGTTGAACTTCAATAGCAATGGTTGGAACTTTATCATCAACTACTACCTTATAAAAGATATTTGTTAATATCTACTGTGAGATTATTCTGTTATCATATGTTAACTTATATATGTAATCAAAGTAGTTGAATTATGATACTGCTGTAGATCATATTATACCCTTTAATATAGAGTGTGTGATCAGTATGTAGTTTTAGTTTGCATTATACTTCTGACTTAAAAGAGTGTGAAAATCATTAGATCTATTGGATTGACCTGTATTACTCAACACTGTTGAATGTGTTACACTGTTTCTTGACATGTCATACTGCTGAATCATGAAGAGAATGTTGTGTGCAGGAGACCTTGTTCTGATAGCAGAAGAGACGACCACATTCCATACCCCCACCTTTACAGAGAGCAGAAAGACAGGGAGCCGAGGTCATAACTTAGGCGCCGTAAGAGAGAAAGAATGTGAATGTTTAGGTTTTTACGACTAGGTGGGGGCTACTAGAGACTATAAAAGGCTGACTAACCCGTCACCATTTTGAGACTTGCTGTGACCCTCTGCAGGCAGGTCTCCCCATCATGATGGTTCTTATGCTCTTAAGTGTTGAATTATATGAAAATAAAATATTGTTGATTGAGCATTTATACACCGAGTATTGTCCTTCCTTCAGCCCAAAGATTAAAAGAACTGGGAGACTTTAACACTACAAAACTCTTAATTACGCTAAAGTCATTGCAGTTCACACCACATTTGTCATGGTCGTGGGTCTGGTGACCCAGTGTTTATGTTTGTGTCACGGTTCTGTCCGTGAGTGAAAAGAACTCTGTCTCAAACAATAGGACTATTGTTTCTCTACTGATTTTCTGTGCAGCAAGTGAGGGAAATGGTGTTTTTCTTGGCTCACCCACGACTGCCATAAATGAGACTGGTTTTCTTCAGTTAGCAGCCCAGCAGCCATCAGTTCAGTCAGCCACACCACCACCTGTTACACCTCCCCCCCCTATCAGCCCCGCTACCTGTAGCTCAGTCTTCAGCCCCGCTACCTGTAGCTTAGTCTTCAGCCCCGCTTCCTGTAGCTCAGTCTTCAGCTCCGCTACCTGTAGCCCAGTTAGCCACCCGGCCTGTAACTCTGCCGCCAACTCCACCACCATCCTCACCTCAACCATTACTTCAGTCGCCCTCAGCTGGTCTTCTTTGAGACAGTAACTCCCTCCAGGGCCTCCCCAGAGGCTGGGTGTCAGCCACCAGCCAACTCTGGACCCCTAGAGGTTAAGTCACCAGCACCAGCTACTTCACCTGAGTACTCTACTGAGCAGTCTCAGCCATCATCCCCTGTTGAGAGCTCCAGTGAGTTCACCCATTCGCCTCCATCCTCTGCTGGGTGTGTTGGTGAACACCTTCAGCCCTCTGAGGACTGCATCCCGCTGTCGCTGCCTGAGCCAAGCCAATGTGCTGCTCAGCTCCAGCCAGTGTCCACACTGCCAGAGGTCTCCGTACCTGCTGGTTCAGTGTCTGTCTCCACTGAAGGGTCAGAGGGACCCATTCAGCCGCCTGTCTCCGTCGGAGGGCCCGAGGGGCCCATACAACCGTCTTCTGTTTCTGCTGGGGGTTCAGGAGAACCCAGCCAGCATTATGCCACGTCAGCTGGAGGGCCCGAGGAGCCCGTCCAGTCTCAAGCCAAGTTAGCTGGAGGTTCTGAAGAGCCCGTCCAGCCTCAAGCCATGTTAGCTGGGGGTTCAGGAGAACCCAGCCAGCATTGTGTAAAGTTAGCTGCGGGTTCAGGAGAACTTAGCCAGCATCAAGTCTTGTCAGCTGGGGGTTCAGGAGAGCCGGGTCAGCATCAAGCCACGTCAGCTGGTAGGTCCAAGGAGTCCATCCAGCATCACACCTCGTCAGCTGGGGGTCCTGGAGGACCCAGCCAGCACATCCTCGTGTCCGCTGACGGCTCTGGGGAGCCTGTTCAGCCACCACCTGCATCACCAACTGCAACTTCCACACCGTCGCCTGCAGCATCACCACCTGCAACTTTCACCGTCGCCTGCAGCATCACCACCTGCAGCATCACCACCTGCAACTTCCACACCGTCGTCTGCAGCATCACCACCTGCAACTTCCACACCATCGCCTGCAGCATTACCACCTGCAACTTCCACTTGGACATCATGGCCGTCGAATGCGGCCTCCTGAACGAGTTCGTCGCGGCCAGCCCCCGGACCTGCTTTGTCGCCGCCACTGCCTTCCGCGTGGCCGGCCTCCGGACCTGCTTTGTCGCCGCCACTGCCTTCCGCGTGGCCGGCCTCCTGATTTGTTTTGCCTGCGTCGCCGCCGCTGCTGTCCGCACAGCCGGCCCCCTGAACTGTTTTGGCTCATGTGCTTTCGACCTCCGGGTCGGCCCCCTGAACTTTTCATGGACTCATGTTAAGATCTAGTTTGGTTTTGTTTTGATCTGTTTTCCTGTGTTCCTGGATTTTTACTCCTTGTCTTTTGGTTGTTTCTCTCCCTCCTTCCTGGATCCCCTCCGCCCGCCCTGGCCTGGTGCTCTGTTTTGCTGTACTGTTTTTTGTTTAGGGCTGTCGGGAGCCAGCCCTTGGAGGGGGGGGGGGGGGGGGGGTACTGTCACGGTTCTGGGTCAGTTTTGACCCAGTATTTTGAGTTCTTATGTTTTGGCTTATATTTACATTATGGATTGTTTTTGGTTTCTCTGGTGCTTTGATTATTATGATAAATCTATGTTTTATTTATTCTGGTGAGGGATTAGTTCTTAGGGTTGTGTCTCATGTTTAGTGTAGGTTTAGTTCAGTGTCTAGTCTGTCTCTCTCTGTCTAGTCCGTGTCTTAGTAAAGTGTGTCCTGTTTCCTGTTTTACTTTGAAGGTTCATGTTCATGTGTGATGTCAGCGTGTTCAGTTTTACTTCTTGTTAGATTTGTATTGTTGATTGTCATTTATGCTTAGAAATATCTACTCATATATGCTTAGAGTTGTATAATCAATGTCATGTTGGTAGAGGGTTGATCCTTAGTTGTCTTCAAAGACTTTGTGTGCATTCCAGGGTGTTCTGGCATTCACACCCATGTCCTGGGAGCATGGGAGAGGTTGTACCTTCTTTTATTGTTTTATGGTAGGATAAACATATCTATATCTGTTTTAGTCTAAGTGCCTTTTGTTTAGATGAAATGTTGGACTTCCAGACCAGCAGGTTTAGGGAAGTTGTTTATGGGGTCACACTCTGACACCGTTATCGATCTACAAGCCCGTAGCATGTGAGATAACCTTGTATTTTCTGGTATTCCAGAGGATGCGGAAGCAACGGTGAAAAGCTTCATTAAAACCCACCTGAAGCTGCCGTAGGACACCGTGAAGAACATCGCCTTCGAAAGAGTGCATCGTTTGGGGGCCGTGAGGTCACCGACCGGGAGACCACGTCCAATTGTGGCCAATTCAAACTGAAGGAACAGGTGAAGAGTCGCGGCAGGGAGCTGAAAGGAACGGACTTCAGCGTGAACGACCAGTTCCCCAAAGAGATCCTGGAACGACACAAGTTCCTGTTCTCAGTTCGATGTAGTTTCATCCAGAGAGGCTCCCGCGGTGTCATCGCCGTGGACCTGCTCTACGTGGACGGACAGCTCTACCGCGACCCGGGCACCACCCCGTGGTTATATGGACTGCACTCCAGATAAGAACCCGCTACACTCTTTTCCTATCCACTCACACTCTCTCCTTTAACATGTGTTTAACCTAGCAATGTCAGTATGATGTCATAGCAGATATAACACCGTCACCCTCCGTCATTGCTTTAATTGGAATGTTTCAGTTTTTTTCGTTGTTGCTCACCGTTCTCGTGGTTTCTTTCTTTCTCTTTTCTTTCACTGCGGTGATCACCTACTTCCCCACTCACCTACAAACAACACCCTCTATTTGTGTATATTCACACACCACGATCACACAAACACATGCGCTCAACGGCAGCACATTTACATCATCCTCACAGCGCACACAGACTTATAGGACACACACGCAAGCCACGCTTGCTCATATTAGTTAATATACACACACATAGTCAGACTTATGGAGCCTCTCACCACACATTTTTTTTCTCTCTTTCTATTTACAAACAAGTGATGTTTCCCCATCCTCTTCACCCGTCTAAATGAAACACCCAGCGTACATCATTAGTCATACACACACAATTATGGGCACACTAAGGTTTGTCACATGGAATGTAAATGGAGCTGGCACCAGAGAAAAAAGGTTAAAGATATTTAACCAGCTTTAAAAACTACAGGCAGACGTTGTTTTATTACAAGAGACTCACAGGCCTGTCACAGGCTTAAACGAATTTAAAACACCTGAGTTTCCTAATGTGTTCGCAGCCTGTTATAATTCTAGACAAAGGGGAGTAGCAATATTAATACATAAAAACTGTTAATTTTACAGTACTCAATACAGTTATAGATCCAGAGGGCAGATTCCTAATTATTAAATTATAAATATTTAACAAAAAGCTATGTATTGTAAGTATATATGGTCCAAATGTTGATGAACCCTCAATCTTCCACAGATCTTTTAGTGCACTCTCTGAACACCTTGATTGCACACTTATTCTTGGGGGCGACCACAACCTGGGACTAAATGAAGAAATGGATAGGCTCAACACAACAGGAACGCAGCGTAATTGGCAGTCCACAAATATAATCAAACAGTATATGAGCGACTTTGGTCT
>JAQSNX010006180.1:0-32196 GCA_029532605.1 Oreochromis grahami | reverse complement strand
TCACCTGTATAGCAGGCGGATATTTGCCCTGGTGCAGGTGTGCCGCATGTCAGTGGAAGAATTCGCGAGTTTGTCTGTGAATTTCCCATTCTGTAGCAGCGCACTCGGTGCTTGCTCGGAAGTTAAGGGGGGGGGGGGGGGTTTGCTGTAAAAAGAAGTTTTCTTCCCATGCAGTGAACAGCGGACACTAATGTTTTTGTCACTTTTTACAGAATCAAACTCAAATTAAGGTCAGTACTTCCACGCTTTAAACGCTGCACGCTCATACTGTCTCCCGCCAGAGCAGTAATTAGTAATTAGTAATTACTACAACAATTAGTGATACAAATCAACTGTTTTATCCTGTGAATAAAAGTAGATGTTTTCGTCAATGTACCGTGGTAATAACAGAAGCGAAACGCAATATTGTGTCAGGACAATTCACTATTTATGCACAATAAATAAAGGAGCATAGCGACAATTTCTGTTCAGCGCCAGACTTGCTTGTAACCTATATCACCAATTATGTTAAGAAAAGTGATGTATTAACTACTACAAAACACTGACCTTTGTGGGAATGCTTGGAGCAGACTAACATGTGAGCTGGAGTTTTCTGGGACGTTATATTTGGTATATCCAGACCATCCTTCGGCTCTTACTTCAGAAACATGGCTTAAAAAAGTTCTCTTCAACAACGTAATCCGATAAAAAAACGATCTCTTTACCCGTCGGCTTCCTGTGGCTGTCATGCGACCGGCTTTTGCAGTTAATAATACAACAGCTTCTTGCCATTTTTTGGGTTTCTTTTTATCGCTGTGTAACTGAGTTCAATTGAAAGCCTGGTGCGCTAGTACCTCTTGCCTCAAGTTCCCAGAATCCTTTGCGGTTTTACCCCTGAATGACGTCACATTTCAATCTCTATCCTGCTGGGCCGGTCTCTAGTCAAAATGCCCGGGCCGATTTTTTGTCCCAGTCCAGCCCTGGTCATCCTCGTTGAGATGCTGCAGTAGCTGGAGTTTGTAAGGGTGCCATTTGTGAGTAGCTAATATCCGCCTAAGGGATGTTCGACTAATCCCACTCTCCAGTGACATGCGGCGAGTGCTACGCTGTGGGCTCTTGCTGAATGACGCTAGGACAGCCACTGATGTTTCTTCATTAGCAGTAGCGGTTTTAGATACGGGCGACACGGGCGGTTGCCCGGGGCGGCATCGTGGTGGGGGGCGGCATCACGGGCATCGGCAAAAAAAAAAAAAAAAAAAAAAAAAAAAAAAAAAAAAAAAAAAATACTCATGCTGCCCCGACATCATGCCAGCATATATTGGGAATGGCATAGGCACCGATCGGTTTTCTATCGCCCATTTGCTGGGAGTAAGGGCGCCCTCCGTTTGCGAGGTGCGCCTGCTGCTTGCGGCACAGGGAGGAGAGGGCGGGGCGGCGGGGGATTCTCTGGCTGGCTGGAGCAGCATCTAATAACCAGTGTTGGGACTAACGCGTTATTAAGTAACGCGTTACAGTAACTACGTTATTATTGTGGTAACGAGCACGGTAACTAGTTATTATGCCAAAACCAGGAACGCGTTACTCGTTACTGGGATTTAGATAGGCTCGTTACTCGTTACTTCGTGTGGTGGATATCGCGGAGCTTCCACAGATTCAATAACATTAGCAAGTGGTGGAAGCCAGCAGGTGGATGAAGGAAAAGGGAGGCAAGAGGAGAGACCCGAAGCGGCCGCGGTCCGCGTGTCAGGTGAACTGAACTTCAGGTAAGAAGTTATGACCTGCAGTCTATCTGAGTCAGATATAAACCAAGTTTAGGTGGAGTTTATTTTCGGTATGCTGACATTTTCGTTCTGCGTGCTAGCTAGCATGACGGAGCTTCTATACAGCTGGGTGGGTGCTATGTTACTGATGTTGAACTTTATTTGGTTCATACGGTTAATTATTAGAGTTTCCAACCCTCTCGTAAAAAACAGAATCGTCTGGTATTCAGAGAAAATATTTCGCGTTTCGTACTGAGGTGAAAAGGAACACAGTTTGTCCCGGACTTCAGCTACAATGAAAAAGACATAAAGCTGAAGCTGCACAGCTGCCTCTTCTTCTCTCATTCTCTCCCGTTTCTACTTCAATCACGAAACTGATCAATGATCAGCTGATCGGCTTTTCTCTCTTGTTTGTTTATCGCTCACTTTGCACCAGAAAGAGGAAACCAGCGGATGTCGCGTTAAACAACAGCAGCACGTTTAAGCTTGATCAGCTGTTGTTAGAATTTATTTAATATTAATTTCTAGTATCAGCTGATGTTTGCTGGAGCCACAGCTGTGAAAGCTGTTGGTCATGATGTCGGTTTGGATATGTGGTGAGAGGGAAACATGAAGATGAAATCAGGAGATGTCCTTACTGAATCATCAGAGCTGAACAGGTGATGGAGAAACAGGTTTACCTGTTAGGTGACATGAATGAGTTGAAGGGAAGTTATGAACTGTTTCTGAGAGACAAATAACACCAGGATCCTTTTCTAAGTAGCTGACAGCTGGTAACTGTGCAGGGGCGGGTCTAGCAAAGTGATGCCAGGGGGCCAGGTAGGGCATTAACAGGGAAAGGGGGGCACAAAGACATACTTTTATTATTCTCATTTAAAATGTCTCACTTTAAAAAAAATTATTATCTGAGTCTTGCAACAAACAATTGATAGATTGATACATATATACCATCAGAACAGTGTACATCACTGTCACAACAGTGTTTATTTTCATTCAAAGGCTTTATGATTTTTCCTATAATGGTGGGCCGGTCTCTAGTCAAAATGCCCGGGATGATTTTTTTGTCCCAGTCCAGCTCTGTATGCAGCTCATCTGCAGTCTGGTGTTACCTACATCTTCCTATTCAGAAGGCAGAATTTCCAAGTTCTGAGTACAATCAAAAGCACCACGACTGCAGTTTTTGTGTTGGATGTAAAAAGCAGGCTGGAATCATGGCGGCGGTCAACGACGGTCCAGGCGTGAGATTTCTCTCGTGGAAATGTGCACATTATTTTTTCCTTTCTGTTAGTACAGGGGTGGGCAATTCCAGGCCCCGAGGGCCGGTGTCCCTGCAGGTTTTAGATCTCACCTTGGGTCAACACACCTGAATCACATGATTAGTTCGTTACCAGGCCTCTGGAGAACATCAGGACATGTTGAGGAGATAATTTAGCCATTTAAATCAGCTGTGTTGGTTCAAGGATACATGTAAAACCTGCAGGGACACCGGCCTCGGTGCCCACCCCTGTGTTAGTAGGTGGCACAGTGCACTTGTGGCAAGTAAGCAAGCTAGAAGACTGGCAGTCTGGCTGGGTATCCAGTTACAGAAGCAACACATTAACAAGAGAATTCTGACTAAAACCAAAGTTACTTTCCCTAGTAACTAGTTACTTTGAAAGTAACGAGTAACTTGAAGTAACTGAGTTACTTTTTTAGAGAAGTAACTAGTAATGTAACTAAGTTACTAATTTAAAGTAACTTACCCAACACTGCTAATAACCAACTCGCAAAATAAAATAAAAACAAACCAACAACACGAAAACAGCAGACATTATGATACAGACTTATAATTTGCACCGATGTTTTTTCGAAATTCTATAGGCGAAAAGTGAGCGTGAGAGCCCTCGGTGTGCCTGCTCACTGCTGAAGTCAAAGTAAACTTTATTGTCATTTCCGCTACATACAGTCCAGTATATAGAGAGACGTGACGACGAGGCTCCAGTTACAGCAGTGCAAGTAAACAAACAAATATAAGAAGAGTAAGAAAATAAACATACACTTTAGGACTCAGGGTAAAGGGATCAATAACAATTTAAAATGTATATTTTATATTTTGTTGATTTAAAGTCTCACACACAACCCGTTTTTAAAGTTTAAAAAAAAGAGAAAAGAAGAGGAGGAGTGTAGCGACTTCCACAGTCGCTAGAGGCTGGGGGTGGAGCCTGCCTATTTGCCTGATGCGCTGTCAACTGTACGCAATAATGCGAGAGGTGGAATTGCTTGCTTGTTTATTAAAGTGCTTGAAAAGTTTACAGAGCAATGTAATCAGCTCGCGATTCAAACTCTTAAAACATCACAGCTCTAATGCAACAAGGGGAAACTCGTTGTGCTGCGTTCAACAAAAACTACAGCTACCCAGCCTCCTCTCTGTCAAAATCAAACCAGTGAAAGACAGACTGACAACGCCCTCTTAATGTCCCACGTGACTCTCGTTACACATCACCATAGCCAAACAAATGAAAACCCAGTGATCATTAAAATTCAATACATTTAATTATGGCTCCTACAAGGAGAAACGAGCAAAAGATACAGGTAAGCAGATGTGTCACTGGATAATGGCAGGTCATGTATCCTAAAACATGAAGAATCAGAATACTTTCTTAATCCCTAAGGAAATTATGTGGGTTACAGTTCCTCCAAGAAGAAATGGTAAAAATAGTAACAGTAAGAGACTAAACTCCAAACAATATATACAATAATATAATATTAATTAGTCAGTGTCAATTGTTGATTTGTCCTGTTCCCATTATATGACGAATTATGATGTCTGTTTGGTAGCCGTTTGCATACTATGCATACTCTCTCTCTCTTCATATATAGGGTCATATACAGTTAAGCCCATAATTATTCATACCCCTGCCGAATTTTGACTTAAAGTTACTTTTGTTCAACAAGTTCTTTTTTGAGCAGAAATCACACAGGTGTCTCCCCAAAGGTAATAAGACGATGTACAAGAGGCATCATTGTGGAAAAAAATATTTCTCAGGTTTTATTTATATTTTAGCAAAAAGTATCATGTCCAGAATTATTCATACCCTTCTCAATAATCAATAGAAAAAAGCCTTTATTGGCTATTACAGCAATCAAACGCTTCCTATAATTGCAGACCAGCTTTTTGCATGTCTCCACAGGCATTTTTGCCCATTCATCTTTAGCAATGAGCTCCAAATCTTTCAGGTTGGAGGGTCTTCTTGCCATCACCCTGATCTTTAGCTCCCTCCACAGATTCTCAATTGGATTCAAGTCAGGACTCTGGCTAGGCCACTGCAAAACGTTAATGTTGTTGTCTGCTAACCATTTCTTCACCACGTTTGCTGTATGTTTTGGGTCATTGTCGTGCTAAAATGTCCACTGGTTCCCAAGGCCAAGTTTTTCTGCAGACTGCCTGATGTTGAGAATCTTCATGTATTGCTCTTTTTTCATGGTGCTGTTTACTGTGATTAGGTTCCCTGGTCCATTGGCTAAAAAAACACCCCCAAAGCATTAGGTTCCCACCACCATGTTTGACAGTGGGGATGGTGTTCTTTGGGTTGAAGGCTTCTCTATTTTTATGCCAAATGAAGGCAACATCATTGTGACCAAATAATTCAATTTTTGTTTCATCTGACCATAACACTGAAGACCAGAAACCTTCTTCTTTGTCCAGATGAGCATTTGCAAAGGCCAAATGAGCTTTGGCATGCCAAGTGCCTGGAGAAGTGGCGTTTTCCTTGGTCTGCATCTGTGGAACCCAAAAGTGTCCGTTGGACTGTCTGCCTTGAGACATTGCCACCAGCAGAGCCCAGATTCACCAGAATGGCCTTGGTGGTGATCCATGGATTCTTTTTCACCTCTCTCACTATTCTCCTGGCCAGCACAGGTGTCACTTTTGGCCTCCGACAACGTCCTCTGAGATTTTCCACAGTGCGGAACATCTTGTATTTTTTAATAATACTTTGCACTGTAGCCACTGGAACTTGAAAACATTTGGATGTGGCCTTGTAGCCCATTCCTCACTTGTGAGCAGCCACAATGCACAGCTGCAGGTTCTCACCGAGTTCCTTTGTCTTAGCCATGAATGTCCACAGACCACCTGCAGAGAGCTGCTGTTTTTCACCTGTTGAGTTGATCAAAACAGCTATTTCCAATTAATCAGGGTAATTAGGATGCTTTAGAACAGCTTTGACTATCTGGAATGGTATGGAACTTTGGATTTTCCCAGAGACTGTGACAGTTTGTAAAGGGTATGAATAATTCTGGACATGATACTTTTTGCTCAAATGTAAATAAAAGCTGAGAAATATTTTTTTCCACAATGATGCGTCTTGTACATCATCTTATTATCTTTTGTGAGACGCCGGTGTCATTTCCAGTCAAAAAATAACTTGCTAGTTGAGTAAAAGTAACTTTAAGTCAAAATTTGCCAGGGGTATGAATAATTATGGGCTTAACTGTATGTGTGTGTGTGTGTGTGTGTGTGTGTGGGGGGGGGGGGGGGTCAGAGGGTGTGTTCGCCCGGGGCGCCAAACAGGCTAGGACCGCCACTGGTCCAAAGAGCAACAGGACAATACTCCTAAGCACAACAGCAAATCTACAACAGAATGGCTGTAAAATAAAAGACTCAAGGTGCTTCAAGGGCTGAGGTTCAGACACCAACCTGCCTGAAATGCTGTGGTCCTTCAGAGAGCTGTACATAAACAAATGCCCCAATTAAGGGAAACAAAGCTGGAGAGACGAGTGGGAGAAAATTCCTTTACATGTGAGACACTAATAAAGTCATCAGAAAGCCATTGCTTTAAGTTACTGCTGCCAAAGTTGGTTCTGCAAGCAGCTGAATCATGGGGTGTGCTTCATTTTCACTAAAGTGCACAAAGTCCCTGCTGTGGGAACTTTATTTGTCATATGACTGTCTGTATGAGCAACATAGTTTAAACTTCCACGGCGGCTCCTTTGAAGAGAAGAAAACAAACACGTCTTTACCAGCCTTCTGAGACAATGGTGGGCGTGTCGAGTCAGTTTGACACGCCCACCGCGGAACTACAGTCAGTTTGGCGTGTCGAGTCAGTTTGACACGCCCACCGCGGAACTACAGCGTATAATATAAACTTTAGCTCCGTCCTTTACAGTCTGTTTCTAATCATTCGTTACTTCAAGCGCCAACATGTCTGCTGAAAAGTGTCTCGCCAAAGGTAAGAAATAAAGTATTACTCTGTTAACTCAAGGCTGCTTATCGAGCTTAAATACAATAGTTTTCTTCCTCCGACCCGATTCGATCTGTGGTGAGGATTTAGCACATAAAGAGAGCTTCATTTTTGCAAAGTCATGCTTTAGTCCTATATAACCTCTTCGTGCCGATTTGAAAGCAGAGCCAAACGTTCCAGGTGATTATTGATTTATAAACGTTTATAAACTCGTTATGCCTGAACGGTCTGAACAAACAGCGACTCACTGTGGCTTCTCTAAAAACAAGCAGACGTCAGAAAAGAAAAACAAATCCTGTTAAAGTACAAATACAAATGTATAAATGTGCATAATCCACAGTCAGCTGCCCTGTAATCAAATGGAAATGCTAAATTCACTGTAAGTTTGAAAATAAAGGTGTTTGTAAAGTCAGTTAATGCGGTTTCCAAAAAGCTTGGGATGTTGTGTAAAAATACCATGAAGACAAAAATGCTGATGTGGAAGCGCAACATAACCCAAACTGTCAGCTATAAAATTACTCTGAAAATGATACTACTGTACAAAAATAGATTTTTTTTTTCTTTAGCAAAAGTTTAACAGGAGAAAAGTCTTTATGTAATCCCTCTTCAGGTTTCCCTACTGACCAGTCATTTTTTTTAATGGAAGAAATATTTTGTATCCCTCAGGTAGCGCTGCCCCTGGCCCAGTCCCTAAAGACTACATCAGGGTTTACAGCATGAGGTTCTGCCCTTTTGCCCAAAGGACCACACTAGTGCTCAAAGCCAAAGGAATCAAGTAAGGCTACTCTTTATTCTGGTTTACTGTAGAAATGAAAAATCATGACAGTCATTCAACCTGTGCTTAAACAAATAACCTTCTTTTTTGTTTCAGATACGAAACCATAAACGTCCACCTGAAAGAAAAACCAGATTGGTACCTTAAGAAGAATCCATTTGGCCTTGTCCCGGCACTGGAGACACCTGCTGGTGAGGTGATATACGAGTCAGCCATCACCTGTGAATACCTGGATGAAGTTTACCCTGAAAAGAAGCTGCTTCCCTCCTCTCCCTTTGCTAAAGCTCAGCAAAAGATGATGCTGGAGCACTTTTCCAAAGCAGGTCACACAAAGACTTGCATATAAGTCTTAAGGTTTTGTTTTTTGTTAACCACCACCAAATAATAATATTAATGTCACTGTTTTCTACAGGTGATACCGTACTTCTACAAAATCCCAATGGATAGAAAGAAGGGAGAGGATGTCTCTGGACCGGAAGCTGAACTGAAAAAAAAGTTTGCCAAGTTAAATGAGGTAGGGCACACCTTTGTGGCCTCTGGTTCCTTTATCCATTAACAGCAAAAAATCCTGGCACAACTTCACCTGCTTCCAAGGTGCATGGAGAAGATGAAAGAATTAAAAAAGCAGGAACTCCAGCAACACTTGAGAACCGAAGAACAGCTTTAATAATTGATCAACGCGTTTCGGCTTGTGGCCTTGATGACGCTGATGAAGGCCACAAGCCGAAACGCGTTGGTCAATTATTAAAGCTGTTCTTCGTTTTTCAAGTGTTGCTGGAGTTCCTGCTCCTTTATCCATTAACCCAACATATAAGGTGATACACTGTGTGTGAATGAGTGTGTGCCTGTGAATCACAGTCATTGATCGAAGGTTCTTTTTATTAAAACGATTAAGTTTATCTTTCCTGACAGTGCCTGGTTATTCCAGTGAATTAAAACTCTAATGAATGTAACATTCAATTTCTAGGACCTTGTTAACAAGAAGACCAAGTTCTTTGGTGGCGATTCTATAACAATGATCGACTACATGATGTGGCCGTGGTTTGAGAGGGTAGAAGCATATCAGGTTAAACAGTAAGTAATAATCTTTACAGATATTTAACCTATAGAAAATTGTAAATATTAAAAAAAAAGATCAACTGTGGGGAGCCTAAGTATATTATTTACTAGAAATGTTACAAAAGTTAGAAATGAACAATCCAGAGCAGCATCCTTTTCTAAAATTGACACTTTTTACACTTTAGTTAGTGGAGTCTGTTCTTCCTGTGCCACTAGCTACACTATTGTGTAGAGATCAGTTTTACTATCATCCGTTTACTCCAGCTTTTCCAAATGTTGCAGGGTTTTATTTTGTTTTTGTTTGTTTTTTAAACAGAAAAACATAAAGGTGTAACTCTGCCACATGGGCATTGCTTGCTGTGTTTTATTGCCACAGCAAGCACTGTGTCCATAGTTAGCAACACTGCAGTATTGCTTTTACAGAGGTCCATATGTGCCCCCCAGCTGAATTCCACTGATCCACTTAAAAAATATGTTACATTAATTCATACTTTTTAGTAATGAAAAAAACAACAGTCATGTCGCCGAGCCATTGCAGTTATTTAAGTTGTTCGCAATAGTTCAGTGCATTTGTGGCAATCGTGTAACATGGGTGACTGAAGAGGACACTGAGTGGACGGGACATTTTGTACATGAGAGTTTGAGTATTGCTCATGTCTCTTTGAAACTAAAAAGTGCTCATTCACCAGCTGTGCAACTAGTTTTAAAGCCTGAGCCAACTCAAAAATTAAAAAAGAAATGGAAATGTGTTGAGGATATTGTGCACTCTCAGTCAAATGTCCGAGTTTGTGGCGAGGTCACTGATCCACTTCTGCACCTGGAAAAAACGCCTCTCGTCTCTTTAATGGAGTAACAAAGTGACTTTAGCTGAATATTTATTACCTGTGTTCCAAAGCTAATGTATTTACTTTTCACTCAGTTACTCAAACTATTACAAATAAATGGGTGTTCAAATGCTGTAATTTACTTATATTTAAATGGCTCTACCCTTTGTCTTATTAGGTTTCTGGATGGCAACCCTGAGCTGAAAAAGTGGACAGAACTCATGCTGCAGGACTCGGCTGTCAAAGCCACCATGTTCAGCCCAGACGCCCACAAGGCCTTCTTCAAGACCTTCCTTGATGGAAACCGAGACTTTGACTACGGCCTCTAGGAAGTTATTACTTAGAGTACTGAACAAAACCTTCAGCCACCATTTTTTGTTACTGCATTAGTGATTATGACTGATTTTTCAATTAAAAAAAAAAAACTGTCCATGAAATGACAGCCAATTTGATTTGTGCTTTAAGACACATAAAAACAATACAGTGTTTCCCTTTTATGGTCTCATTTAATAACCTAGAACCACACACAGTAAAAATATCACAAGCAAAATTAAGAAAATAAGCTCTAACAAGGCATAAAAGATACATACAGTATTACAAACCTTAATAGCTGCCATCAGATCTGCAACAGTAACAATGAAACATAAAACACTGTTATACAAAGCAGACAGTTCACTGTTTTGTTAAAGATTCCTGGTTGAATCCATATAATATGAGAGGTATTTATGTTAAGATTTCCTGCTAAAATGTGTCATCCAGGAGCTGAGGGACACCTGTGCCAAAGTGTCTGTATTGCTGGTATCTCCACTGAGATGTTGAGGTTTTTCCCTCAGCGTCTGATAGCAGTAAGCTGTATTCTCAAGAAAAGGTTAAAAGAAAGCAGCTACAACAAAACCATGACAAGTCTACATATAAGCCACAAATAACTGCAGTGCACCTTCTATTTGTGACTACTTTACTTTGGTTGATACAATCTGCAACCACTAGGTGGAGCAGTGATGCTGCCGTTTTTAATGGTACTGAATTGTGTTAGCACGTGCTTCTTCAGGACTGTGCTGGTTTTTGTTTTTATTTCAATTTAAAAATGTATTACAATAAGATTGTAAATACCTAATATTGCTGAGTTTCTCCACTAAATTTTTCAATTCTTCCTTTAGCATCGGTGTTAGCAGTAGTCCATATTTTATTTAAAAAGGTTTTAAAAGTAGCAGCTACGGCAAAACCACTACAAATTTAGATACCAGCAAGAGCTGAATAATGTGCATGCACCTTTTGTTAGTAACATTACTTATAGTATCACTGAACGATATGTCTGATATACGTGTCTAAAATTGTTCAGATGCTGAGTGCCTATAAACTTTCATCCAGGCTGTGATGTAAACCTCCATTTGATAAGTACGGTGTATACTCCTGTAGGAGCACAGGTGCATTTCTCAGCATCTCCTGAAAATGCCTGACTGTTGCTTCATAAAGCTCCCTCTGCAGCACCAGTGTCCTGAACAGGTTGATGGGCTCTGCTCTGCGAATCATCTCAGGAACCTGGATCTCTTCTGGCACTTTACTGTTCCCAATCATGACATGGTTAAGTCTTTTCTCCTGCAGGCTCCTCTGCACAAAGCTGAGCAAGTCCTGGACCCTGTGCTGCATACTCTCAATGCTCCACATGATGGTCTTTTTACTCAGCAACAAGTGCAACAGAGCAGTCTTTAAGTGATAGTTTGTAAGGGCACTTTTTCCAGTCAGCCCTGATTGCTTTTTGTGTAAGAAAGTAACAATCTGGAGGCAGTGTAAATGACAGGAATGTTTTGGTAGGCGTTTAGTAAAATGTTTCAGCAAATTCCTCTCGTAGACAGCAACAGATAGGGGCCAGTATGGGTCTGGGAAGCTGTCAACATCCGATGGAAAGTGCGAGACAAAATAAGCATCTGTATACTCAAGCTGGACCACCGGAACGATGTTCATTACGATGATTTTCCCTGACGGGAATCGGATCTTCAGAGCACCGGCAGCATCCAGGCTGCGAAAGGTAACATCAAAGTCATATTTGTGAGAGATGCGTCCCCACGCTTTGGTTACAGAGATCTGAAACCACTTCATGACTTGGTCTTTCGCTAAGCAGTTTGTGTCTCTGGAGCACAGCAGTTCATCAGGACTCAGACTGACTTTGGGCGTGTCATTTCTGCCATGCAGCAGACAAAGCATGTCCTCTCCGAGGTTAGCAGAGCCACAGAGACAGCCCCCCCCATTCTCCCCAGGTGTGGTCACCTTTATCTTCCCACAGCCCTGCATATCAGGAGGTATGTCACTGGAGGAGCTGCACCACAGGTGGTACTGGAAGGAGTGCAGATCTGGAGGTGAGAAAGGCACGATGAGGTCACATGTGAGTGGTTTGCAAACCTTCCAGGACTCAAACATGCTTCCAATGCCAACAAAGTCCCCGACTTCCATGTCTGTGTCCCTGTTGCACACGCTCCTGAGTGACTCGAGCAAGTCATCTGCAAAACCCTCAACAAACTCCCTCACCCTCCAGTTTTCATGTGCTGAAGTGTAGGTGCATTTATCACAGAAGTTACTCAGGATGTCCTTATCCAGTACCATCATCCTGGGGTTGATGGATCCACTCTCTGAAAAAACCTCTTCCTCCTCAACTTGCCGGACTTCTCCATCAGCCAGATCCACCCTGCACATCTCGATGGTGAAGAATATTATAAAAGACACGGTGGTCCAGAAGTACCAACTATAACCTTCCTGCAAGGTGGTCTCTTCCTGCTTTGAGTCCATCTGTGAAAGCTCTTTCTCCAACTTGGCCTTCTCCATTTCCAGTCTTGCCTCATGCTCCCGCATTCGAGCGATCAGCTCCTCATCCTGATCCGGGAGGGTGGTGTTTTCATGCGGAAAGAGCAAGGGATGGTTTAATATGGCAGCAGCCACCACCACGCACAGCCGTGCAATGGCCCCCTGCATCTTCAGCTCGTTTCTAATGTGCACATTCAAACAGATCCTGAAACAGAAACATAAATAGAGTCAGAGCTGATACAAATGGTTTAGGGCAGCGGTCCCCAACCCCCGGGCCAGTCGTTTGGTAGCAGGCCGCGAGAGTTGAGGCTCGGGTGTGAAATGTATGGTTTTCAGGATTTTTATCGTTATTTTGTTATCGTTTTTATCATTAACTCTGTTTCCCTGGGTCTTTTCCCATGTTTTATGAATAAATCTTCCTTTTTTCGGTACCAGTACTGGTTTTATTTTGTCGTATTTATCCACGACACCTTAAAGGTCGGTCCGTGAAAATATTGTCGGACATAAACCGGTCCGTGGCACGAAAAGGTTGGGGACTGGTGGTGTAGGGGCTGATGCATAAAATCATGACGTATTTGCATACAAAATCCAGTTATTTTTGATCAAGCTCTCCACCCACCAGGGGAAGCACAGACTGTACCTCTAAATATAGAAGAAGTGCGCTGAGTGACGCACTTGTCCAGTATCAGGCTTTGCAACACAGGAGGAAGGAAGACCAAGCCCGCGAGAATAACTTTGCCCTCCTCCGATAAACATATTTAGTTACCACACATTGTGCCTGTTGACATTTATATCCTTTAATCAAAGATAGAGCAAAACAATACCGCTTTCTTAAAAGAAAGAAAATCTTAGTTTGTACACTGTGCAATTCAGCATCAGTGTAAAACAATAAAGAAAACAGTTCACATTGACTTCATACCTACTTTCCTAGATTTCAACAGATAACCAACATGCAATATACAAGGAGAAAGAGGATATTACATAAGTGTCTTTCTTAAGCTCCAAGTTTAAACCAGAATTTGCCCCTCTGTGATGCTTATACTCACTATTTAGTATTGTGTTGCATGGCTGCAGTGTACATGGTCAAATAGCTCAGCCTGAGCCAAAAGAAACCCCTAAAAACCCCAAGATCAATTCGCTGCTTGTTCCTTACAATTTTACAGATGTTTAAAGGGTAAGAGATTAAGAAGCATCAGTGCTCGGCTGGCCGGACTGAACAACGGAAACTGACAACGCTGACATGAATAAAATCTTGTCATATAAGGTGCCAAAAATGAGGTTTCCTCTAGCACACAAGTGAAACGAGAACAGGGAAGTACACATGCATCGTGATCTCACCGTAACATCATGAGATGATGACCTGTTCTCAGCAAGACTCAAGATTTTAAAAAGACAGCGGTAATGAAGTATGTGAGGCCATAGAGCCGGGGGAAACTTCCCATGACTTACTCACTGGGAAGATTTCCAAGACTTACATTAATGAGACCACCCAAACAAACACTGCAGCAGCCAAGAGCCTCGAGACGTAGCTCTTCTCAATCATTTAGGAGTAGCAATTGTTACATAACAGAAACATAATAGGAAACTTACTCTTTTCAAGTATTTGCTACTGAGGGTTTACAGAAAGTCATAGAAGAACAGACTGTGTTAACTAGCAGTGTTAAGTGCAAGTGTGTTTTTTTCATCTTAAGAAGGGTAAAAGAAAGGTTTTAATTCCCTTTACTCCGATTTCTAGTTCAAGTTCAAGTTGGTAAAAAAATGGCAAAGGGACAGATTTCAGAAACAATTGGATTTCACAAAGTACCTGCACTTAATATATAATTGCACTGATGATCAGAGCTCAGTGCAGCTTCAGAAAACATTTCTCTGCCACGCATGCATTTAAGAAGAAATTATACAGAAATAGCTGAAGTTAAGCACCTTTATTAGTCTTCCTGGTAATCAGGAAGCTTGTCCCAGATTATGTTTATGCTTAATTTATTTAAAAGGTCATGAGCAGTTATTTCCATCATGTAAAATCATGTGAAAGCGTGTAGAAGCATCTTTAGCAGCACGTGATGTAATGACACTTGTGGGCATTTGTTTATGCATAGCTCTCTAAAGTTCCCACCATGGTGTTTTAATCAGGTTAAGGTTTTCTTTTTCAGCAATTCTGTCACAGATTTGCTGCTGTACTTGGGATCATTGTCCTATTGCACCTCCCAGTTTGGCCCGAGCTTGAGCTATCAGACCGATGGCCTCAAATTTAATTTTTGATTACTTTGGTATACAGAGGAGTTCTGTGGCTGCTGAACAACCCAAATCATCACCACTCCACCACCGTGCTTGACAGATTAGTATGAGGTTTTTGTGTTGATATGCTGTGTTTGGTTTTCTCACACTGTGGTGCTGTACATTATATCCAAACAGCTCCACAGTCTCATCTGTCCAAAGGATATTGTTCCAGAACTGGTTTTTTCAAATGTAACTTTGCAAAGCCATACCGCCATATTCTTTTGAGAGAGACGAGGCTTTCTCCTGAAAACCCAGCCATAATTTTTCCGTCTTTTTCAAATTGTACTGTTATTTATTTTAAACATTTAACATGCGAACTGAGGCCTGCTGGGTCTGAGATGTAGTTCTCTAGGTTTCTGCAATTTCCCAGAGCATTGCACAGTCAATTTGCTGGGACGCCCACTCCTGGGAAGATTGTGACATTTTGTTAACACACTACAGACCAGCAAACTACCAAACTTGTGCTTTTATAGAGGTGGTGACACTTGACAGACTAATAAAGCATCTAGTCTATTTGAATAGCAGTACCTGGCTGCTACTTACCCTCCTAATTCCTGTGGATGAGTAAGGGTGTAGTTTTTCATAGGCATGATTTTATGCAAGGTTTAACCATGCAGGCTTCATTTTTTTTTATCTGCAGTCTGTAGCAACTTAATGGTTTTTATAAACAGCAGATGAAATGCCAAAGCATCTAAATATAGATAAGACACAGAACCATATAAATGATGAAGCAAAGACATAACCGTTCATGCATATGTTTTGTTCTTTTGCAAATATTCTGATTTAGGAGCAACATGAAATATCCTGTGTTCAAACGAAACCTACTTTAAAATGATTCATACGCACAGGAATGAATGAGAGATGTTTCCACCACAGTTGCTGCACCACCCTACATCCAATTATGTCCTGGTGTTTTTTGGGGGAATATACTAAACAGCAACTCTCCCACGCTGACGTAGCTGCGTGCTGACACAGTGACGTGGTTAATAGCCCTACGAGCGGTCACCTCCTCTGTTGTCTTAGCAACAAAATAGAGAGGGACTAAAAAAGGGAAACAGACTAAAAAAATATTATTCCACACTCATCATTCACTTCACAGGCCGGTCGCTTACCACACGCTGCTCCGTTTCATCCTGCGTGGAGCTTCATAAAGCAACAAAGAGCAGCTTAAACGTGCCTCGCGTAATCTGGTAAAATAACTGCACGCTTAGCAGCCTGGAGCTCCTGTCGTCCCATCAACAAGTTTGGAGACGTGCGCGTGAAAGACGAATGCGAGTGTAAAAAGTTAGCAGACCTACCCGTGTGGTATATCTGGGTGAGTTCGTGGTGATAAAGTTCATCTTTCGGGTCATCCGGGGAGAGCAGCCTCATGCGAGTGGCGCGGGGACCGTTTCTCAGCTTCCTTCTGACATTTCCTCACTGCGCGCTCCACCCATGCATAGACAGAGGGACCGCCCTGCTTTCTCTCATCACCCAGAACAGCAGGGACTTTTATGAAATGTGAGGAGCATAAATTACGTGCAACAATTCGTAATGTCATCCAGAATTTTAAATATATCTTAAATAAATTTTATATTGAGCTAACAGGGCAAATAATGCAATTTAAATCAACCTCAAAACATTTAATCGTAGCCATATTACATTGCAAGAAACTGCTATATTGTTAAATTCAGCTCTAGTGTAAAGGAATTTGATTATTTTTTTTCCTATTTAGTGACTCTTCTGCTTTTGCTACAAAGTGTTACACAGTTGCAAATACTAAGTCCGTTATATTTAGTCTTAAAATGTGAAAGTCTGTGTGTGCAGTCATTGAGCACACTAAAAAGATCTATATATTTATATGATGGTCAATTTAAAAAATAATAAATGAACTGCGCTTGATGTTCGTGGATAAAAATCTCAGTCTACCTTGGAAACGCCACAAAAAATACACAGTAATAAGCCTATTAGTAGTAATCCTATGTTACAGATCACCCCTAATCTGATAGGCAGTTGTTCACCGAAGCTGTGAAGTTCCAGTTCCAGTGAATGCAACAGCTTTTTCCGAATGCAAGTGAATGCAGCATTGCACATACGTAAAAGCAGCGAGTTCCTGGATTGGGCCACTAGTGGAAGTTGTGACGTGCCTCTGTGTAAATGAATAGTTACATAGTAGCATCAAATGACATTTATAGTTACAATGTTTCTACATCGAGCTCATAATGGAAACGGACAAAAACTATTATCACATACAGGCTCACAAGATCAATTATTAAATTTTAAAGCAGATTTACTTTAAGTACTGATTAGATACCAAAATTGGCTCTCTCAGTTCTGTTTTTTATTATTTTTCTCCCAGTAAAACCATTATTCCTTACAATTAGCATAGATTAAAGCTGTATATGACCTTTTTTTTTTTTTTTAAGGAAAGTGCACCGAGCTTGTTGAAAGTTGCGGTCAGATGTTTACCTACACTTATCATGGCATGAATGTTATAGTGGGGAGGGAAACCTCTTTTAAGAGGAGGAAATCAGATCGAGTCTCATCTGCCACTCACTGAGTGGGGGTGAGGTGCAGTTATTTGGAAATGGCTCCAAGAGATCTTCCCCATTTGTGTAAATCTTCAGTTCTCCTTCTTAGATCTCCTCCGAGTTCCTCAGACTTCACCATTGTTCTGAGTAGCCTATTGCTCTGTTCAATGAGTGCTGTCAAAGTCTGGAAGCTGTTTGATATGAAAAAGCAGGAAATGGTTTGTTTGTCATGTAATGATTCATCATCATGCAATCTTTTCAGAAAACTCTCAGCGCAGTTACATTTTGCTTTGTCAGCGACAGCAAACTCGGAGAGAAACACAGAGAGGCAAGTTCTCCAGGTTCTTGGGGACTGACTAAGAGATCATAGCATTCATTTTTGTCCCAGTTTTATTTTCTCTCCACGTTTACCTCAGCTGCTGAGTGCCTTACACTTGTCAAGCTTTTCTCTGATGCACAGTGGGATCCTATGTGTTAAGATCCAACAGAGAAGTTACTGCAACTAGTTCTGACAGAAAGTTGTCAGAATACACAGCACATTGCAGCTTGTTGCATATGGGGCTGCATAGCCTTCAGTGCTGCACTAAGGAACGCTTCATAAGAGTCTTGTGCCCTCTGGTGGTCCTTTATTCATATATTAGCAGAAATACTTTGGCTCGTTCTCCAGATTGCAACATAACCCACTGGAGAGATGACGCCAATAACAACAACACCAACCACAACAATAATTTTTTGCAATAACTGAAATACAAAGATACAACCATTCCATTTTTATTATACACAAAATACTGCTGTATATTAATTGTTTCCAGTAAATACCCGTGATAGGATGCTACCTGTCCAACAACACACAAGTTAACTTAACCGGTAGTAAAGAAACGACCCCACACAACTCTTTAACACAAACGAAATGTTTACTGAACGTAAGGGCAGAGACAAATACTGTACAACACATCCATTTTTTATGATATTGATATTCCAATTCCTTAACCAAATGAAATACACTGTATAAATGAAATAATTCCCTTTCAAATTATATTAAACAACCCAACTTATGTTATCACCTTTTGGTAAGTGACTCACTAATATACACTCCAAAACACATTATATAAATCCACTAAACATACAATATTCACACATGGGCCCCACACACACTCACATTCACACTTGTTGCAGGCCTGTTTGCTGCTCACGCCGGATGATGGAGAAAAATCCTCTTCTCCCCAGTAAGAGCACAAAAGTCTGACTTACAGTTCCGTTGGTCGGTAGGTCGCCATTCACCAGTCCCACACTAAATCCACTCCCTGCGGACCTGATGCTGTCTCTGCTACAGCGCGTTAGCCAGTCACTGTCCAGCTCTCCGACAGTCCATAGCAGCTGCCTCCGTGGCGCAGCCAAGCAGTCCGGGCTAGCCTTTAGCCTCGGTGGTCGTGGCTGGAAACACAGTTTTCCACGGTGGTGCGACCGTTGAAACAAAAAGTCACTTCACCCACACTCTGTTGCGAAGCTCTCACACGGTTAGCTTTCTAGTCACACACTCTTTTGTGCAAGTTAACCTCAGTAAAACTAGCGGAGTCTCTCACTTTGGTTCAGCTAACCTCGTGCATCTCTCCATGCCGTTCTCTTCTGTGAACTGTGAACACCTTATGTGGCGTTCACGTCCATGGGAATTATGATTATCTCCTCCCAAATTCCCATCCGGGTTACATAAGTATCGGTTCATGTTATCGGTTAACTTTTACGAGTACGCACACATTTTACAGTATCGGCCCGGATACCCGATACCAGTATCGGGATCGGTGCATCCCTATTCCACAGTCAGCTGTTGGTGGTATTTTTACTCAGTTTTAGTATTAGTTATAGTCTCTATTAATTATTATTTGTCACAGCTGGGAGTAATCATTCTGGATGAGACAAGGGAAGCAAAACTAGAAACACTGACAGGAGACACGGACCTTCAAAGTAAAACAGAAAACACACTAACTGAACTCTAGACATGTAAACTTAACAGCAACTGGGGAGACAGAACATAGGAAACGGAAACATGGTACAGAAAGGCACAGTAGACACAACATGGTACACAGTGAAGCCATATTACAAAACCTAAGAACTAAACCTATGATAACCATAACTGAAACCTAGGGAAATAACAAACATAGTACAACAAATGACTCAAAACATAAACCATAATATAAAAACACAAGAACTCATACAATAACCGTGACATTATTGTATGAAGGGCAAGATTTAGGAAAATCAGTACAGGTATTACAGTGGTTTGAAAACAGTTGACTCCCTGTCTTGTAAACGTGCCAATAAACCTCCATCAAAGTCTCATAAGGATAAAGGTTTGGATTTTTTTTTCAATCAAACTAACAAACATGTTAGTTACTTTTCCATGTCCACAAAATTATGTTTAGTACATTTTTCAAAAGCCTAGTTTTTATTTTTAGTTAACTTTTTTTTTTCCATTTCCAGTTTTAGATTTTAGTTTGGTTCTGGTAAACAGCAATAGCCTTGGTCGAGAAGTCACTGGAGAGATTATATATCTCATGTGGGAACACCCCAGTTCTTCTCAGGCAGGAAAAACTGGAAGTGCTGCACACCTGGAATTCCCTTCTTAGCCTATTTACACCACAACCACACTGTTTATATTAACAGAAATTAATGGATGGTGTAATAATGTTAAAAAGCTAGGAAGTGGTGATAGTTTTTAATATATTTCCTCTAAACAAAGATCTTGTTGTGCAAAATCCGGCCAAAGGGCCAATGAAAGAGGACATTTTTATTAGTTGTTTTTTTTTTCAAGTGTTTTCTCTCTTGAAATTTATTAGCATTAGATAACAGCTACGTAATAGACCTAAAAATAAGCCATGAAAAGCAAGGAAGGAACCAAAACCAAACTTTTACAAACTCCAGGTTCATCAAATATTATCACATAATATAGAAGCTGTAGCAAAACATTCATCCGTCCCTTATGACACATGAATTTTTTTAAAAATGAGCATTATTGTTATGATCATGAAATTAATAATATCAATTCAAAGTGATTTTTTTTAACAAATTCTAAAAACAATTCTAAAAACAATCAAATTTAAATATATTGTAACTCATAGTCAGCTTTCATAACCTGAATTCAAATTCAAGAGGTAACTTTGCAAGATTCTTTCTTTAGAATTCAAAGTCCTTCAATTTCATTGTGTATACATGTCAGCAGTTACTTGCAGGATTGTTTGATGGTGAACTATGTTTTGACAATATGTCTCTGATCTGTTCTGCTTTTTTCTTTTGGTTCATATCCACAAGGTTTTTGATAAGTTCCTTTGAGGCCTGTTTGCCTTCCTTCTGCACCCACTTCAGCAGCAGCTGTAGCGTTCGCTCCTCAGTATCATTTCGGTACTCCATTTCATAAGATTGAATAGTAGCCGCATTTATCCCAGAGCGGAGAGCTAGGTTTCTTGCATCTTCTCCATCCAAGCTCACTTGCAATATCAGGCAGGTGAGGCTCAATGTCAACATCTGAAAATAATGTTTTAAAAAAAAGAGAAAAAAAGATGGGTATTAAGACAACAAAGCACAATATTACAACTTTACTGAGAATGCCATATGCAGTGTTTTTGATTAAAGGATGCAAATTTTAAATTCATGATGAGAAAGAGGGTAATACACTTTTGTTCCAAAGAAATTAAAAGTTTACATAAAATTAACTACATAAAATATGCAAAGGCATAATAAGGACTTGTTGAGAAATTATCATGCCTTCAATTATCAGTTGTTACTGCTACTGAAAACATGCAAACAAAAAAGCTTATTTCTTACTGGTTAGTTCAAAAGACAGAGAATATTTAAAGTTCTTATATTGGCTCAAAAAAGTCATGTTTGTTACCTGGAAGAAGAGGGATGTCATCCTGTGAAGCAGAAACAAAATAAAAGTTTAAATTTTTTTCAGTTTTGTTTGTGATAAAGTAACAAACTGCACAAACAGAGAAGATGAGCACTAGACATGACGTTCAAAGCTCCAGACAACTAACCTGTCCCTCCTACATAAAGAGGCAGCTATGTCAAGATTAAAGAAGAGACACAAAAGTCTTTATCATTCATGTCCATGTGTCCATGTGTGTTTGTGTGTGTGGGCACGCACAAAAAAAGCAATTGGATGAAACACAGATCAAAGAGTAAACATCAGGTCATAGGTGTCCAAAGAAAATAACTTACCTTTTTGTCATTTTCACGGTTTTCATTCTCTTTCTTTTGTTTGTTCGCTAATGAAACACAAATAGAAATTATACAGAAAAATTGATCAAGATACAACATCTGCAATAAATCTAAATATTGAACTGAATATAAATAAAGCCTTCAGTGCTGAGCAGGGAAACACACAGTGTCCCCTGGTGGTGCTTTACTCATATATTAGGAAAAATACTCACATTTTCCAGATTAGTTCCTACAATGGCTCCAGCAATAAAATGACAAGTACCACAATAACAATGCCAGCAATAGCTGAAATAAGAAGATATGACCATTATAATTTTGTAATGCTAAATGTGTCCAATATGATTTATTAAAATGCAATAATACTTAAGGACACCTTACCTCCACCACTTAAATTACCACCACCATTTTCATTGCAGACTGTGTCACTGTTGGCTGTACAGGCTTGTTTAATACCACCAATGTCACATCTTGAACCAAAGCAACAAACAACCATGAATGAATCCTTTAAAAAGTAGTTAAAAACGTTTCTGTTTAAACAAGCCTTCTGTTGATTAACTTCTTTTTTTTTATTTAATTGATGTAATTTATATTTAAATTTAACCTTTTGTATTGTTTATATTGTTACCTAATGTTCTGTTTATTTTAATCTTTGTGTACAGTGCTTTGTGACTGCCTGTCTATGAAAAGCGCTTAATAAATAAACTTTACTTACTTACTTAATGAATCAAAAATAACAAAAAGGGAGCGGGCAGCCTTAAAGGACAAGTCAATATATTTGTGAGACAGAAGACACTTTTTTAAAGGAGCTACTTTTTATTAGAAAAATATTTGCAATCTAATGAAAATAATTACAATAGCTCTGCCATCACTTCTGCTTTTACGAAATGAATGAGTTTCAGCAAACAATGCTGGAAATGTTCCAATTATTTAAGTGTATTACTAAGACTGGACCTGATGGCGGTGTATTGGGCTACATTACATTAATAGGTGTTCCTATTATTTTGTACAATGTATAAATATGAATACTGTACTCAGGTCTAGTACATTAGCGCTAGAAAATATGCACAGATGTATATGCTGACTGTAATTTCAAAGTCAAATCAAACTTACTTTTTACATGGATTGCAGATTGTGCAACTTTCAGTGGTGCAGAAGTGATCTTTCTTGCATCGACACTTGGTGTCCCTACCAGCAGTGCACTCTTCTTCTACTTCTAAATTAGCTGAAAAGTCACACGAGTTATTATTGAAGCTATAAACTCTATTTAAAAAACCTTAATGCATTGTTTTAATTGTGAAATAGACCAAGGCTGGTTTTCCTTTACTTTTTCGTATAAAAAGATGTGAAATTTCGTATATAAACTGAAATAATGCTTGGATAATTCTGGTACTGCATTTTAATTATCTGCTAAACTTATATATTTAAAAATAAAATATTAAAATATGACATCTAAGAAACTGCTAATAGATATAGCACATGTGTAATCCAGTAGGTAATGGTTAATGATAGCATCGTTAGAGCTGTGACCAGTCAAACATTCTGCAGCAAAAGGTGAACTTTTCTCTCATATTTTGTCTTTAGTTTAGCTGTGAATAAAAGGAACAGCCATGTCCTATCATGATTGTACCATTTTCCTGTGCGCAGGAGGTACAGCGGTGACAGGTCTCCAGGTCACTAGGGAAACTGTTGTATGTGCCTCTGTCACAGATTTCGCATTTTCCATCATTTGGATCGACATCAGTGCAATGCTGTATTACTTGCTGTCCTACAGTGTGGAGAGAGATGATGCAGAAGAAAGTCTGTTAATGGTATTACACTGTTTAAACATGAATAGAATAGAATAACAAACACTAGTAGATCTGTATTTAACTTGAAGAATAAAACCCCTTTTTGAAATGAAAAATAATGAAAAACCAAAAGTGACTTATTCTTCTATGTACTGTATGCATAAGTCTGACACTCATACTCTCTGTGTCACACAGCACTACTGTTTATCAAAAAACACATCACCAAGCTACACAGCTGAGTGTGACTAATGATATTAATTATGTAATTGGTACTATAGATACAGCAACAATTAAAAGGTGCAAAACGCCTAGGGTGAAGTTTGAACTTTTTTCCACCTTTAAAGCTACATAGACCTTTCTATTGGGTCCTATCCTAAGAGTTGACTGCTCCACAGCACCACCAGAGATAAGCAAGGGGGTCATAAGTTAATGGGAGAAAAAAAAAGAAGACAGGTTAGTGATGTTTTGAGGTTGTTATTTTTATTTTAATCTTTAATTAAGGCTTATTTTCCCAGTTATTTGGCCGTTCTGGCTCAACAGGTTGTGCTATCTCACTCTGTTACAGAAATTTAGGTAGAAGTTCAGTCACAAGATTGATGACTCATGAGGTGTCAGAATAACTGGAAATATGAAGGGAAAATTTCTAGCAAACATAATTTGAAAAGCCCTCGTAAAGCACACGACTTGCAGAGTTGCTGGCCTGCAGGCTGGCAAAAGTGAATGTTTTGTTCAGGCATGTCCAGCAAGTCCAGGTCATTCTCCTTTGCAGGCCCCTCACTCCTACCTTAAATATATTATTTATGGCCCGCCACCACAAACAGAATTAATATAGTGTAAGTGGGCTGGTTTCAGTCATTATGCAAATGTACTGTTTATAAGGTTTGGGGAAACCTGCAGTCAGCTGAGACTGAAGAAGTCACTTGGATGAGTGATGAAACGTTTCTCCCACAAAACGCTACGTCCAGATGAACAGATTCAACTTTTGGAGAAATATAGTGTAATTTCTCTTTTCACATCATGGTGGCAGCACCTTGCTGTGCAACCAATTAATGTATAAAAGTTTTGTACACTCACACAAGAGTAAGTCTGGTTCAAAATGAACCTGAGACACTGATACTCAGCAGCTTCATTGAAGCTTCAGATATTCCAGACAGCTTGATCTTGATTTTCTCGCCACATGTGAATGATCAATTGCTTTATTTTATTAACCTGATCACGGTGATGATAACTTTTGTATTACTGAAAATATATATATTTTAAAAGAATATTTTTTATGCTTCAAAAAAGGCAAGAAGAATTGTTACCCCCTGGGTGATTGTCAATTTATGACACTCTCGAAAAAAGTTTGGACATCCCTGGTTTTGATTAAATGAAGAACAAAAACCCTACAGATTACAAAGACTACAAATTACAAACTACATTGCTTTAGCTCTTTAAGTTCACATAACCACTGACACTTACCAATGGGGCACTTACAACAGAACCAGCCTTTAAAGTCGTAGGCGCCATCCACACATGTCTCTCTTCTGATGCGGGATGTCCCATTAACTGACCTGTGACGCTGGGACGAGGCAAAGCAAACGCATCTAAAAAACAAAACAAAACAAAAAACAGAAGCACAAAACGAAAGTGAAAGTACAGCAGCTTGGTTTGCTTTTAGAATAATAACTTCGTTTAGGTAATATAAGTGTTAAGACGCCAAACAGACGAATTAATTGCTTTTTTAAAATTTACATTTACTGCACACTTTTGAACTCAGATGTTACGGTAAGTTGTTTCACCCTTCGTGGTTACCAACCACCCCTGTGGTAACCACATCACACCGAGCTGAGCAGTTAGTAAAGTTAGTAGAGACAGATGATAGACGACTTAGTCTATATCTGGTTACTTACAGTGACACAGCGAGCCAAACACAGATATTAAACCACAGTGAAAACTTCGTCGCCATCACGCAGTGAGTCCAGAGCCTGAAATGTGGAGAGGCTAAAATTTGTAGGCGTGCTGCAACACGACGGGGCGGGGTTTCCTGTTTGGTTGTGTTGCGCTGTCTCTCACAGGTCATGAGAAGCTACTGTAATCCCCACGGAAAGTCCCAGAAACCACCGCTTAGTCAAGCACTCAGCAATGACAGAAAATCACATATATCTATAGAGCTATGTTGCAAAAGGAAACACAATTATAACCAAAAACAAAATTAGTAGAACAGGAAAGTTACACATACCAGATCATCATCTTTTATCGCTTTAGTCTGTGTCGTTCTTCTTTTCAAAAACAAAAGATACGCATTGAGCTATTATGATATTCTTTTATTTGTTATCTATTTCAGATAAAAATAAAAAGAAGAACATGACGAAAAAGAAAGTTTTGTATTTTAACTTATGCCACTAGGTGGTGCTATTGCTCTGTTTCTTGCTCCACCGGCACCCTTTTTTGAGGTGGAGCCTACCACATCCATTAATTCGACTTAACAAAATGATTTTCTTTATAACATTTAACAATATATGTTATCGATTCTGACTTGATTTATCAGAATGTTATAAAAGATTGGCATAACTGATATTTTAACATGGGTGTTAAAATATGGAATGAGTTAAATATGTGAAACAATACGTTCACAAACAGTTACTGATTGATTTTTCTCCCTTTTGTTGTTGTTTCTTAAGAGGAAATTTGCCGCCTAAAAATATAATTACGCAGATGATCAAAGCTAAAAGAAAGCTCTGCAGGAAGTCAGATTTGTTCACGTCTATCTTATACTAAAGTTTAAAAGGAAGTAAAAAATACAGTCCTTGATTTGAAGACGTCTCTTTTAGAGTGAACTTATTAAGCTCCTAGTGTCAGTTCTGTAGCAGGAAATCCTTCCTGCCAGTGCCACTCATGTAGGAAATTAATGCTTCACCCCACATCCCCCCTTAAAATGCTGTTTGATCTGTGCCAACTGTAGTTAACAGCAAATGTATCTTTGAACAAAACTAGGAAAAGTGGTTTGACTAGGGAATAAAAGAAAAAGAAAAAACTTAACTTGAAGGAGAACTGTGGGATTTGGTTGTTTTTGCAACTGTATCAAATTTCAGCTCTTTGTAGTCACACTCCGTCCCTGTGTCAGATTTGTACCAGTCTACTGCATGCTCACATGGCCCACTTTGTAGATGAAAATGAACACACATACAAATAGGTGTCGCAGGACAGTCATGAATTTATATTTTTAAATGGTGTATAGCTCTTTTCTAATTTAAGCACTTTTTTCTACAAGCCTCGGTCAACCAAACACACACATATTCATAAAAGTGCTTTTTCTATACCCGAACTCATTGTCTAACACACACACACACACACACACACACACACACTTGGATGTATTCATCTGAGGCAACTTGGGGTTCAGTATCTTGCCCAAGGACACCTGCATGCAGACTACAGTAGCTGGTCGTTCCAATGGGTAGATGATCTACTCTAAATCCCCAACCACAGCCACACCTACTTTTAGCTATACTGATGCCCAGATCTACATTAGGTGGTGTCTAGTGCACCGTTTTGCCCACAGAGGACTGCAGAAATCTTCAGGAAGGGTCTGATGTGCTTCCTTCCCTGTTTCCCCTCTAATCACTAACCTGGCATAAATTTGAGTTTTTCCCATGTATCATTTCTGCTATATAGATAAATGTATAAATAAAATGTAAATAAAACTAATGATATCACCAATTATTCTAAACTGTACTTTGTTTTTAATAAAAATATATAAGTCATAGCTGGTGATTATTATCAATTGATTATTATACCTTCCACACACCAGTATCTTTAGAAATACAGTACTGTGCAGAAGTCTTACACTAATTCATATCATTACATTCTGCTAGAAAAATGGTAAATATTATCAATATAAATTGTTTATTTATTTATTTTTATGTTCCCAGAGAGCAAACCAAACACTGGTCCAGAAAAGGACCATCTCTACTAGTGGTGCACTGATTCAGGTGTTACTAATTTCTTTCATCAATAAGTTCTCTAGTTCTTTGTAAATGTGTTGCGTGCTGTTTTACTTTAAGTTGAATGTGGACTAATCAGACATAAATTATATAGCTATAAATATTTTTCATTGTTTTACATTTAGAATTTCCAATTTCCTAGTCAAATTCATGCTCTAATTCATGTAAGTTTTACTTTGAAATGGCCTGTTTTTGGCTGGAGAACTGTCTCTTTGTCTTTTGTTGGTTGTAATTTCTCTTTTTGTTGAAATGTAACACAAACCCTTCGAACTGTAAATCAGTGCACCCCTAGTCTCTTCAGCAGGACATGGACTCTACCTTGGTTTTAACAATGTCTCTGTTGATGAGATGAATGTGGGGCGACAGTTGCAAGAAAAAAAACTCCCTCTTGGAGGAAGAAATCTTGGGAGGAATAAGGCTCTCTGGGAGGACCCTTCCTCCTAAGGGCAGTAATTACCAATATTTGTCCTCCAGTTGGCGATGGTGGGCTAGGACGATTGTTGTTCCTTCTCGGCATGATGATTTCCTTCAACATCCAACTGAGGATGAAGAAAAAACTGATTAACAAAGTGATGGCACATTTAAAAATTCTCTCACTTCAGGATGAGATGCTGTGCTACGTTTTTCTTGGAAAACAGGATGTAGGCCAAGTACTGCTGTTTCAAACAAACTGCAGATCCAGTTGTGTGGAGCACCTGTCTGTAGGTGAGCCAGCGATCTGTTGTAGAGTCTGGACTCTCCTCAGGATGGACAGAATTACAGATGTAGTGTCCTGAAATCATAGTAAGACAAATGAATCCAACTTCTGAAGGTCAACTGATTTAAGCATACAATGATTTTGACAATGAAAAGTAACATGTTCTGTTAAATCTTTCTCTGTTTGTAACAAGTCTTTTTTTTTTAACCTGACTCTGTGCTTCCATAATTACGAATGAAGCTTACAAGACTGTAACAGCCTCCAACCTGAGAAGGAAATAAGCCAAAGAGTGTTAGTTTTATGAAGTATCATATCAGTGTGATAATTAGGCTGATTCTCTGATATGTTTTGCAGTCTGTTTTTACCTGTTTGGATGACACAAAATGTAGCACCCTCAAGGATTGACGTACACACGATGTAGTCATAGAACAGGGTTTATTCTGGTCTTGGCAACCCGTGAGAACTGCTCACAGACAAACAAAATCCAGACATACAGCTTAACAAACATCAAATGCAACAAACATCAAATGCAAAAGACCGTTACACTCCCACCAATCACTCGTGATTTTAAAGAATAAAGTATTGCCTATGAACTAATGAACGGCTTTTGAATGAACTATCATGAATTATCCTTTAAGCAGAGTGCGGTGGAGAATCTTCTTCCACTTCCATCAGAATGACTGTCTTCTGAATGGGTCTTTCCAGGTGCACAGGTTTGGAGGTATGTTTTCCTGCTCTATCCAGGGTTGGATCACTCAGCAGCAATTTCACCTTCCTCACTTTTCCATCCTTTCCAGGATACACTTCAATGATCCTTGCCAACTTCCACTGGTTGCGTGGAGTTATCTCATCCTTCAGGAGGACAACATCATTGATCTTAGCATTTCTGTGCTCTTTGGTCCACTTCTGTCTGCCTTGAAGATTTAACAAATACTCCTTTTTCCACCTTGTCCAGAAAGTGTTGGCAAGTATTTGAACACGACGCCACCTCTTACGGAGATAAAGATCTTCTTTCACAAATCTTCCTGGAGGTGGAGAGATGATTGTGGACTTCATGGTTAGTATGTGATTCGGTGTTAAAGGTTCTGGGTTTGATGGATCACATAGTTGGTCAGTAGTCAATGGTCTGCTATTAATCACTGCCATGACTTCATACAAGAATGTCCTCAGAGAGGAGCTGTCGAGTTGTTTGGCTGATTGTTCCAGAATGGACGTGAAAACACTTCTTATGGTGCGAATTTGTCTTTCCCAGACACCACCCATGTGACTAGATGCTGGGGTGTTCATGAGAAACTCGCAGTCCAGTTTCCCTAGCTTGGCTTGATCCATTTCCTTAAATGCTCCAAGAAACTCATTTCTAGTGTCGACAAAATTCGTGCCTTGATCGCATCTTATCTGGCGAACTGTACCTCTGATGGCCATGAATGCACGTAAGGAGTTGATGAGGGAATCTGTAGAGAGATCGTCAAGCATTTCAAGATGCACTGCTCTGGAGCACATGCAAGTGATTAGCAAGCCACTTTAGCTCCTTGCGGCCTTCTTTGACATAAAAAGGACCAAAGCAGTCCATCCCACGGTAGGTGAATGGCGGTGTGATCTCCATCCGATCCTCTGGGAGGTCTGCCATCTTCTGCTGCTCTGTGCGCCTTCTGAACCTTCTGCATTTTACACATTTATAGATGTAAGATGACACAATCCTGCTGCATCCAAGAATCCAGAATCTGTTAGCTCGAAGTTCATTCATGATGATCCCTCGTCCTTGATGGTATGTCTTCTCGTGATAATGTTTGACCAGTAATGCCGACACGTGACTGTCTCTTGGCAGGATCGCAGGATGCTTGACATTGGGGTGCAAAGCTGCATGTGTTAAGTGTCCGCCTACCCAAAGAATGCCTTGATCATCAAGAAATGGACATAACTTGTGTAACTTGTTAACCTTGTCTTTCATCTGCATCACATCCTGGTGTTGCAAGGTTTTTATTTCCTGAGCAAAGGCTGTTTCTTGAACCATCTTTATGATCGTTAACTCTGCTTCCTTTCTCTCTTGTAAGCTACTGATGTCGTGTGATCTACTCTTGTGATCCTTTGCTTCTTTCACATAGCGCTTGAGTCTACCAACTGCCTTAATCATTCTCGACCAGTCGGAAAACTTGTATAAGCGATCTAACAGGGACCTTTGTTCCTCCACTTGTATCTTGTGGACTTGAACCTTCTTAACCTCTGGGTCACTGGTTGATAACTCTCCCACCTTAATTTCACCACTGAGTATGACCTCTGTGGGAGAGATAATTTCCTTTATTTGAGTTCTGTAGACATAGTGAACCTTGTTGGTGAGGTTTGAAGAAGGCTGAATGTCAGGCACTACTTCCTTCACAATGACTTGGTGACTTATTCTGAAGGCATCTCCATAATCAAGACATGGATTGCCATAACCCACAATACTCCATCCCAGATCAGTTTTTTGGACGAACGGCTGATTTTCCCTTCCAGACACAACCTCACGAGGAACAAGTGCTTGGGGGCAGTTGTACCCAATCAGCAGACCAACATCACAGCTTTGTAGTGGAGCGATCTCACTTGCAATGCATTCAAGATGAGGCCAAGCCTTAGCTGTTGTAGGCGATGAAATGTGATCTCGGTTTGCGGGAATAAAGTCTCTGGAGTATGTTACTGGTAGGGAAATGGTCTTATTTGAGTAGAACCCTCTGACTTGTAGACCTGAGAGCTTGCGACAAGACACAACTGTGTTTCTTGAAGACATGGTAGTGAGCTTTAGCTGAGTCGATTCACCTTTGATATGCAGAGCTTGTGCCGTTTCTTCAAGAATAAAGGTTGTATTGCTCTGTGTATCAAGGAGTGCGTACACAAGAATTTCATGCTCTGGCTCACCTTTGGTTAACACCCATACTGGAATAATGGAAGATGTGTGAGTGTCGTCAACATTCTGCGTGACTCTGTTAGAAGTTGCTTCACTTGTTGTTGGTGTGACACTGTTGTCTTGTGAGACGTCTGAGTTTGTTTGTCTTGTCCTGTCACTGTTCTTGGTTTCATTTCTCCTTGTTCTGTCTTCCTTAGTGCGACTGTCATGAAGACATGTCGGATGTCTTTTATTACATGTGTCACAGGTTTCTCTGCTTTCACAATCCTTGGAGCGATGACCAGAGTTCAGACAGCCAAAACATAACTTCTTGTCTTGAACAAACTTTAGTCTCTCAACAATGCTCTCATTTATGAACTTTCTACACTTAAGTAGGCTGTGATCCGACCTTTCACAGTACACACAACTAGCACTAACAGTCCTTTCATTTGAGCTAGTTGCTAGCACCTTTGCTCCATTGCCTCTGTTCCTTGTTGTTTTTGCCCCTTCAGTTTCACTTGGCTTCAGAGCATGGAGAGATGTTATGGGATTACAGGCAATTTTGGCTTCCCGTGAGATGAAATCTACAAATTGGCTGAAGCTTGGAAAGGTGTGAGTCTCTTCTTGCACTTCTGTAACCTTTTTGTTCCACCTTGAAGTCAGCCAATCTGGGAGTTTTGCAAGCATTTTTTGGTTTTCATTGCAGTCATTGAGCACTTCAAGCCGCTTCATTTGCGTCGTGGCTGTCTTACAGCAGCAAAGGAAGTCAGCAAATGCTTGAAGTTCCATACTGCCTTTAGAGCTTATCTTAGGCCATGCGTCAAGTTTGTCTCTGAAGGCCTTTGCTACGAGGAAGGGATTGCCATACCTCTCTTCGAGAACTGTCTATGCTGCATAGTATGCAGACTCTGTGCCAAGCGGGAAGTAGCCTTCTATTGCCTTCCTTGCAGGGCCACTTACATATTTCCTCAGGTAATAAGTCTTCTCTTCAACTGGTATATTTTTCCTGTCGATCAGAGTCTGAAAGGAAATTTTCCAATCATTATATCTGATAGGATCGCCACTGAATATTGTTGGCTCTGGTACCAGAAGACGACTTGCATTAAGAGACACTGGAAATGGACCTGAACCTTCTGGAGGAAACCTGGTCTTGTTAGGAGAGACGGCATCCATCCCACTTTGGATGGAGCAGCTCTCATTTCTAGAAATATGGACAGATTTATTAAACCCCCCAAAATATGACTATCCAGAGTTGGGACCAGGAAGCAGAGTTCCAGTCTTACACGCCTCTCTGCAGCTTCTCTCCTCCTGCTACCCCCCCAAAAACCCATCTCCATTGAGACTGTGTCAGCTCCCAAAAAGACAAAAAACAAACCAAAAACCAGCAATAAACAACTTAAACATAAAAAATCACAAAGAAGAACAATACAGTATCCACATCTGAACCAAAGAGTAAAA